>CM064517.1:5801096-6046096 GCA_032716605.1 Paralithodes platypus
TGAGTGTGTGTGGATGTGCGTGTTTGGGTGAGTGTGTCCCAGGGGGTGCATTAAAACCGAATACGATATCCAACTTCAAATTCCCTAATGATTAACGACGCGGTAAGGCATAATTAGGTCTGGTCGTCATAACTTAAAGGTCTTCGTACTATTCAGGTGGTCGTAACTAACAAATAGTCGTAACTTAGGAGATGTTATAGGTTGCAGGTGGTTATAATATACTATAAGCAGTTTATACGTCTGGTTTAATAGTCGTAACTTAGGAGATGTTATAGGTTGCAGGTGGTTATAATATACTATAAGCAGTTTATACGTCTGGTTTAATAGTCGTAACTTAGGAGATGTTATAGGTTGCAGGTGGTTATAATATACTATAAGCAGTTTATACGTCTGGTTTAATAGTCGTAACTTAGGATGTTATAGGTTGCAGGTGGTTATAATATACTATAAACAGTTTATACGTCTGGTTTAATAGTCGTAACTTAGGAGATGTTATAGGTTGCAGGTGGTTATAATATACTATAAACAGTTTATACGTCTGGTTTAATAGTCGTAACTTAGGAGATGTTATAGGTTGCAGGTGGTTATAATATACTATAAACAGTTTATACGTCTGGTTTAATAGTCGTAACTTAGGAGATGTTATAGGTTGCAGGTGGTTATAATATACTATAAACAGTTTATACGTCTGGTTTAATAGTCGTAACTTAGGAGATGTTATAGGTTGCAGGTGGTTATAATATACTATAAGCAGTTTATACGTCTGGTTTAATTCTATATCTTCTTCCCTTCTACAATACTCTCTCTCTCTCTCTTTCTCTCCTGTAGCTTTTATGTCTCTCCCTGTCACCCATAGCTTTTCTGTCTCTCCCTATCATCTGTAGCTGTTCTGTCTCTCTCTGTCATCTGTAGCTTTTCTGTCTCTCTCTGTCATCTGTAATTTTCTGTCTCTCTCTGTCACCCGTAGCTTTTCTGTCTCTCCCTATCAGCTGTAGCTTTCTGTCTCTCTGTCATCTGTAGCTTTTCTGTCTCTCTCTGTCACCCGTAGCTTTTCTGTCTCTCCCTATCATCTGTAGCTTTTCTGTCTCTCCCTGTCATCTGTAGCTTTTCTGTCTCTCCCTGTCATCTGTAGCTTTTCTGTCTCTCCCTATCATCTGTAGCTTTTCTGTCTCTCCCTATCATCTGTAGCTTTTCTGTCTCTCCCTGTCATCTGTAGCTTTTCTGTCTCTCCCTATCATCTGTAGCTTTTCTGTCTCTCCCTATCATCTGTAGCTTTTCTGTCTCTCCCAATCATCTGTAGCTTTTCTGTCTCTCCTTATAATCTGTAGCTTTTCTGTCTCTCTATCATCTGTATATTTTCTGTCTCTCCCTATTATCTGTAGTTTTTCTGTCTCTCTCTGTCATTTGTAGCTTTTCTGTCTCTCCTTATAATCTGTAGCTTTTCTGTCTCTCTCTATCATCTGTAGCTTTTCTGTCTCTCCCTATTATCTGTAGTTTTTCTGTCTCTCCCTATCATCTGGAGCTTTTCTGTCTCTCTCTGTCATCTGTAGCATTTCTGTCCCTCTCTGTCATCTGTAGCTTTTCTGTCTCTTTCTGTCTGATGTAGCTTTTTTGTCTCTCTCTGTAGTCTTTAGGTTTTCTTTCTCTCCCTGTCATCTTTAGCATTTCTTTCTCTCCCTGTCGCCTGTAGCTTTCGATGAGGTTTACAGTTATCTCCTATTCTCGAACTTTAAATTCTGTTTCTATTCGCGCTCTGTCTTGAAACGGCCACCCTCAGGTATAGGGTATATGCATGAGTATATAAATACATCTCCATCCCTGTGCATAGTCCCCAACGTACCTAACATGGAACCTTTTGTTTCTTTTCTCCTTCCATTTCCATCCTTCAATTTCTGCTCCATTTTTCTACATCCTCTCTGTCAATTACACAGACTCCCTTCCATTAATATCTGTCATCCTACATCGAAACCATTAATCTCGTTCCATTTCCATCCTTCCATTTCTGCTCCATTCTTCTACATCCTCTCTGTCAATTACACAGACTCCCTTCCTTTACTCTGTCAATCCAACATCGAAACCATTACTCTTCTTTTATTTCCATCCTTCAAATTCTGCTCCATCCTTCTACATGCTCTCTTCAATCACACATACTCCCTTCATCTACTCTCTGTCAATCCAACATCCAACCCTTTACTCCTCTTATATTTCCATCCTTCAAATTCGGCTCCATCCTTCTGCATCCTTTCTATAACACACAGATCCCCTCCTTTAAGGGGCTAGGGGCTAGTTTTTTTGGTCTATCGATTCATGTATTAATTATTTATTTAGTTTCCTCGTTAGACCTCCCTCAAACTTAGAAAACACGCCCTAGAACTCCTCTCAAGATATATTTGTACATTTCTCGGGAGAAAAATTTCCCGGCCGAAGGTCGGTTCCTCTCATAATTGCAGGCTCGCTATCGCTCGCCAGGAAAATATCGACACCTAAATGGCACGATAGGTCTTAAAATGTACAACAAAATCGAGCTAAAGTTGTTAAAAATGCCAAACTAATGGGCCGAACGTCTTAAAATTTCAATATGAATGGGGTTAGGCAATAGGGAGAAAGGGGTCCAGAAAACGACCTATCTCTCCTTAAGCTTCCCTTTTTCCATACCCCTCCTTCCAAGCTTGTTCCATTATACTTCTATATCCACCTTTCTTCTTATTATTTTTCTTCTTCTTCTTCCTCTTCTTCTTCTTCTTATTATTATTATTATTATTATTATTATTATTATTATTATTATTATTATTATTTTACAAACCTTCCTTCGCCCTCCCGTCTATCCTCCCTCTGTCTCTCTCCATCTTCCTGTCAGCTTGCTATTCCCCCCCCGTCACTCCGTCGTCTGGCATCTGCGGCTTTCCCATGATGCTTCCAATCCCCGCTTGTTTTCTCATCTCCCTTGATTTCCATATCCTGGCCTCCTTGCATTTCTTTCCATCCATCCCCTTATTCAATTCCTCCTCCATCCTTGCAACTATTTCCATCCATCCCCGTATTCCATTCCTGTTCCATCCTTCATCTCTTTTCACCCATCCCCCTATTCAATTTCTGTTCCATCCTGCTTTTGTATGTATCCTTCAACCACATATACTCCTTTCGTCTATTCTCTGTCAACTTTATCCTGTCTTTCTCTCCGTCAACTGTCCATTCTCCTTCCCGTTTCTCCTTCATCAACTATCCATTCTCCTCCACCCCGTTTCCCCTCCATCAACTGTCCATTCTCCTCCTTCCCGTTTTCCTCTATCAACTGTCAATTCTCCATTTCGTTTCCCCTCCATCAATTGTCGATTCACCTTCCCATTTCCCCTCCATCAACTGTCCATTTTCCTTCCCGTTTCCCCTCCATCAACTGTCCATTCTTCTTCCCGTTTCCCCTCCATCAACTGTCCATTCTCCATCCCGTTTCCCCTCCATCAACTGTCCATTCTCCATCCCGTTTCCACTCCATCAACTGTCCATTCTCCTTCCCGTTTCCCCTCCATCAACTGTCCATTCTCCTTCCCGTTTCCCTCCATCAACTGTCCATTCTTCTTCCCGTTTCCCCTCCATCAACTGTCCATTCTCCATCCCGTTTCCCCTCCATCAACTGTCCATTCTTCTTCCCGTTTCCCCTCCATCAACTGTCCATTCTCCTTCCCGTTTCCCCTCCATCAACTGTCCATTCTTCTTCCCGTTTCCCCTCCATCAACTGTCCATTCTCCATCCCGTTTCCCCTCCATCAACTGTCCATTCTCCTTCCCGTTTCCCCTCCATCAACTGTCCATTTTCCTTCCCGTTTCCCCTCCATCAACTGTCCATTCTTCTTCCCGTTTCCCCTCCATCAACTGTCCATTCTTCTTCCCGTTTCCCCTCCATCAACTGTCCATTCTTCTTCCCGTTTCCCCTCCATCAACTGTCCATTCTCCTTCCAGTTTCCCCTCCATCAACTGTCCATTCTCCTTCCCGTTCCCCCTCCATCAACTGTCCATTCTCCTTCCCGTTTCCCCTCCATCAACTGTCCATTCTTCTTCCCGTTTCCCCTCCATCAACTGTCCATTCTCCATCCCGTTTCCCCTCCATCAACTGTCCATTCTCCTTCCCGTTTCCCCTCCATCAACTGTCCATTCTCCATCCCGTTTCCCCTCCATCAACTGTCCATTCTTCTTCCCGTTTCCCCTCCATCAACTGTCCATTCTCCTTCCCGTTTCCCCTCCATCAACTGTCCATTCTCCTTCCCGTTTCCCCTCCATCAACTGTCCATTCTCCATCCCGTTTCCCCTCCATCAACTGTCCATTCTCCTTCCCGTTTCCCCTCCATCAACTGTCCATTCTTCTTCCCGTTTCCCCTCCATCAACTGTCCATTCTCCTTCCCGTTTCCCCTCCATCAACTGTCCATTCTCCTTCCCGTTTCCCCTCCATCAACTGTCCATTCTCCATCCCGTTTCCCCTCCATCAACTGTCCATTCTCCTTCCCGTTTCCCTGCCATCAACTGTCCATTCTCCTTCCCGTTTCCCCTCCATCAACTGTCCATTCTCCTTCCCGTTTCCCCTCCATCAACTGTCCATTTTCCTTCCCGTTTCCCCTCCATCAACTGTCCATTCTTCTTCCCGTTTCCCCTCCATCGACTGTCCATTCTCCTTCCCGTTTCCCCTCCATCAACTGTCCATTTTCCTCCTTCCCGTTTCCCCTCCATCAACTGTCCATTCTCCTCCTTCCCGTTTCCCCTCCATCAACTGTCCATTCTCCTCCTTCCCGTTTCCCCTCCAATAACTGGCTTTCACATGGGGCTACTTTTCATATAATTATCCACTCACTTCCTATAGTATTTTCTGCTTTTCCCCCAATAATCCCTCCTCCATTCCTCGTGTTAGGGGGAATGTGCTGGTTTTTCTGGCACCCTTCTCCCTCGTGTTTAGTCCCATTGGTTTTTAGATTTGAAGACGTTCGGCCCACTAGTTTGGCGATTTTAAGACTTTACGCCCCATTTCTTTGTCAATATATAGACCTTTCGTGCGATTTAGGTGTCGATTTTTTCCTGGCGAGTGATAGTGAGCATGTGATTTTAAGAGGAAACGGCCTTCCGCCGCGACATATTTCTACTGATAAATTTGCAAATTTATCTTGAAGGTGGGTCTTGGGGGTGTTTTTTGCAGCTTGATGGAGGTCTAGGGAGGAAACTAAACAAATATATGATCAAAGCATAAGCAAATAAATAAGCCCGTCTCCCCTTAATACTTATCATTGCCTCCTTCCCACCCTGTCTCTTCCTTCTATGTCCATCCCTCCACTCTTTCTTCCCCCCCCCCTCCCCCCAATGTATCTCCAGTGTTGTCATTCTCACCCCGTCATTTGTGGCTGTCTTGCATATGTGGCTTCTACTGGCCTTCCCGTCACCCTGTCCTCCCGTTCCTGTCCATACCCTCCAATCCTTCTGTCCTTCATTCAAGTACAGATCCCCCTCCTCCTCCGTCCATTCCATTCTATCACCCTCCTCTCCCGTCAATTCTCGTCTGTCCTCCCGTTCTTGTCCATAACTTCCAATCATTCTGTCCTTCCTTCAAGTACAGATCCTCTGCTCCTCCTCCGTTCTTCTCATTCTATCTCCCTCCTCTCCCATCAATCTCCTGCTGTCTCTCTCCTCTTCCGTCTGTCCCTCCTGTCCATATCTTCCAATCCTGCTTTTCTTCCTTCAGAACCAGATCTTTCTCTCCTCCTCCATGCATCCCATTATATCTCCCTTCTCTCCCGTCCATCCCATTCTATCTCCTCCTTCATCCATCCCATTCTATCTCCCTCCACTCCCTGTCTCTCCCATTCTATCTCCCTCCACTCCCTGTCTCTCCCATTCTATCTCCCTCCACTCCCTGTCTCTCCCATTCTATCTCCCTCCACTCCCTGTCTCTCCCATTCTATCTCCTCCACTCCCTGTCTCTCCATTCTATCTCCCTCCACTCCCTGTCTCTCCCATTCTATCTCCCTCCACTCCCTGTCTCTCCCATTCTATCTCCCTCCACTCCCTGTCTCTCCCATTCTATCTCCCTCCACTCCCTGTCTCTCCCATTCTATCTCCCTCCACTCCCTGTCTCTCCCATTCTATCTCCCTCCACTCCCTGTCTCTCCCATTCTATCTCCCTACACTCCCTGTCTCTCCCATTCTATCTCCCTACACTCCCTGTCTCTCCCATTCTATCTCCCTCCACTCCCTGTCTCTCCCATTCTATCTCCCTACACTCCCTGTCTCTCCCATTCTATCTCTCTCCTCTCCTGTCAATCCCCTGCTACTTCTCTACTCCCTGTCTCTCCCATTCTATCTCTGTCCTCTCCCGTCTATCACATTATATCTGCTCCTCTATCCATCCCATTCTATCTCCCTTCTCTCACGTCCATCCCATTCTATCTCTCTTCTCTCCCGTCAATCCCCTGCTGTCTCTCTGTTCTCTGTCTCTCCATCAGGGCTGTCAGCTTCCCATTCTCCCGCCGTCACTCCGTCCGTCTTTCATCTGTGGCTTCTGCTCCGTGTGTACTCCTGTGTGTGTGTCTGTGTGTGTGTGTATGTGTGTGTGTGTCTGTGTGACTGTGTGTGTGTGTGTGTGACTGTGTGTGTGTGTATGTGTGTGTCTGTGTGTGTGTGTCTGTGTGTGTGTGTCTGTGTGTGTGTGTCTGTGTGTGTGTGTGTGTGGGTGTGACTGTGTGTGTGTGTATGTGTGTGTCTGTGTGTGTGTGTGTGTGACTGTGTGTGTGTGGGTGTGTATGTGTGTGTGTGTGTGCATATGTAAGTGACTAAGTGTGTGGCTGCAACTCATTGTTCATTGTTCCTCATTGTTCCCTGATTAAAATAGCATTGTATGAATATTCCCATATTCAAAAATATGCTACAGGGGGCAATGCCTAGTGAGTTAATTGGTCAATAGGTGGCGTTCGGAGAGTGAGGGTCCGAGTGTGGGGGATGAGACTGTGAAGCGCAGAGGCGAGGCGGCTTCAGAGATGGAGTTGCTTCGAGCCGTGAAGCTTCGCATGTCTCACTCCTTAGACTGAAGCAAGACCTCACGGGCCTCACCGTGTTCAGCGGTTGAGTGTAAAGGCTATCAGCCTATGCCTGAGAGGGAGTAGTTGGAATATAGGAAAAAAAAGAAAAATAATTGGTATGAGTGTGTGTGTGTGTGTGTGTGTGTGCGTATGGCTGTGACTGTCCGTGAGCGTGTGCGCGTGTATATGAAAGTGACCGTGTGTGACAGCAACTGTGTGTACATGAGACTATGACCGTGTGTGTTACTGTGCATGTATGTGTCTGTGTGTGGTCATGACTGTGTATGTGTGGCTTGGATGGCGTGTGTATGAATCTATGAACGTATGTATGCTGTAATTGTTGGCTGTGTGTGTTTATGTGTGTGTGTGTGTGTTAGTTTGACTAATTATGACCGTGTGTGTATGTGAGTGTGTGTGTGTGTGTATGAATGTAACTATGTCTGTATGTGTATGACTAACCATGTCTGTGTGTGAGTGTGTGTATGTGTGTGTTTTTGCTTGTGTGTGTGTGTGTTTGCTTGTGTGTGTGCCTGTGTGTGTGTGTCTATGTGTGTGTGTGTGTATGCGTGTGTGTGTCTATGTGTGTGTGTGTGTGTATGCGTGTGTGTGTGCGTGTATGTGTGTGTTTGTTTGTTAAGGCGAGAATAGACGTCCCCCCTCCCTGAAGGACAATACCCTGGGCTGGATGATAATAATATAGGCCAGGACAGTACAGTGGCTCTTTCAACAATACCCCCCACCCCACGCACACGAACAATACCCCCCCCCCCCCCCCCCCCCCCCCCACACACACACAGAGTAGTACGTCTTGGGAAATAGGTGCCACCCCCCCCCCGCCCCCCCCTCTCTCGCGGACAGTTGGCCTAAGTTAATGTAATTGGAAATTAATGAACACCTTCCTAATTATAATATCGTTTGTGGTATTTGGCATGAGGAGATAGTTTTATTTAGTTATCAATTTCTTTATTTATTCGTTTTTGTTTACTTTCTAAACCTCCATCAGGCTTGAAAAAATCACTCGAAGACCCCTTTCGAGATAAATGTATGCATTTTTCTGTAAAAAATACCCCGGCCAAAGGCCTATTCCTACTAAATTACTGGCCAGGAAATTATCGGCACCTAAATGCCATGAAAGGTCTTAAAATCACCAAACCAAATGGGGCAAGTGTCTTAAGATCTCAAATACTAATGGGCCAACTAAACATGAAGGAGAATGGGGTGTAGAAACCCCCCCCCCCCTAAAGATAGCTTGGAGAATCAGTTTTTTCTTTGGATTCATTCATTTAAGATATTGTAATGCAGAATACACTTTTGAGATGCAATATCACACTCATTTTAAGAAAATAATAGCTTAGCAAATATAGCGTTTGTTCCAAATAAGATGCCAGTCATACAAACAGAATATTAATTTGATATGATTTAAGATATTGTCTATAACATATCAATTCCTTATTATGTTTTCGCCAAAGGTAAAGTAAAGTTCTTCCTGTGAATTAAGCCCTTAAGGGAGGATGGACGTGTTTATTAAGCCCTTAAGGGAGGATGGACGTGTTTATTAAGCCCTTAAGGGAGGATGGACGTGTTTATTAAGCCCTTAAGGGAGGATGGACGTGTTTATTTGCTCATTTATGTATAATTTTATTATTATTTTAGTTTTTTCCCTAGACCTCTATCAAGCTTAAAAAAACACCCGCCCAAGACCCTCCTTCATGATTAATGTGTACATGTTTTCGATAGAAAAATGTCACGGTTAAAGGCCGGTTCCTCTTATATTACAGGCTCGCTATCGCTCGCCAGGAAAAAAACAGACACCTAAATGACACGAAAAGTCTTAATATTGACAAAACAATGGGGCAAAAGGTCTTAAAATTGCCAAACTAATGGGCCGAAAGTCTAAAAATATGAAAACTATGGGGCTAAACGTGAGGAAGGGGGACCAAAAATAGTGACCCATCTCCCCTTATGACAATCTAATTAATCAACTCCTAGAGAATCTTTGCTCATGAATAGTTTGGAACATAATCCTGCCAAGAGAGTCTGTGAAAGCTGAAGTAATTAACCCTTTGGGAATAGGACAGGGGGGTACTGTGATTTATAATTGATAAAAATATACTTTGCAATATAGACAGAATGAATATTATACACCATGTAAGGAGGAACGCTTTATTGACAACGTTTCGCATATAGCTTCATTGGCCTGTTGAAGCTATCTACGAAACGTTGTCAATAAAGTGCTCCATGATAGGTGCCTTGTCTGCTTCTGGGTTTACGAATATAGCGGTACAGTCACTCATAAAAATTCGTGGATCTCACCTATTTCCAATTATGGATGTATATCTCTGGAAACGAACTTATGAATTTTATGTTTTATACATGAACCACAATACTATACTGTTATATACTATTTTATGTTTTATACATGAACCACAATACTATACTGTTATATACTATTTTATGTTTTATACATGAACCACAATACTATACTGTTATATACTATTTTATGTTTTATACATGAACCACAATACTATACTGTTATATACTATTGATTGATAAGCAAGTTCCAGTCAAAATCAATTCAGATAGCTATAACTGCATAACACAAATAAAACCTAAGGGGTCCTCGAATGTTTATAAGTGACAGTACAACCACCTGCAATGACAGATGATTCACATTGTATAATCTTCTACTTGCTACACCTATCAAGCCAAAGCAATGACACTGAATATATATGACAAAAATATTATATAATGTGATCAAGAATACATTTCCGATGAACACTTTTCCAAATACTTTTAGTAAATACTGGACAATGCATCTGTAGTAAGCTGATGAAGCTATAATATAATAATGAGTACATCTGTAGTAAGCTGATGAAGCTATAATATAATAATGAGTACATCTGTAGTAAGCTGATGAAGCTATAATATAATAATGAGTACATCTGTAGTAAGCTGATGAAGCTATAATATAATAATAATGAGTACATCTGTAGTAAGCTGATGAAGCTATAATATATAATGAGTACATCTGTAGTAAGCTGATGAAGCTATAAATAATAATGAGTACATCTGTAGTAAGCTGATGAAGCTATAATATATAATGAGTACATCTGTAGTAAGCTGATGAAGCTATAATATAATAATGAGTACATCTGTAGTAAGCTGATGAAGCTATAATATAATAATGAGTACATCTGTAGTAAGCTGATGAAGCTATAATATAATAATGAGTACATCTGTAGTAAGCTGATGAAGCTATAATATAATAATGAGTACATCTGTAGTAAGCTGATGAAGCTATAATATAATAATGAGTACATCTTTCGCTACAGACCGAAGCAATTGAGCCAATTATATATTGCATAATGATAAAAGGTACTGCACACTCTCGGATAGGAATTCTTATACATCTTATGATAAAAACGAGACAGTGAGCAATGACTAGTAAAGTTCAATTTTCATTACAGTTCGTCAGAGCCAAAAGATATTGCTCGATATTGTTGAGATACCTTGTACTGTACGTTTAAGTAGCTAAATTAATTCCTTGACGATCCTCACGTTCACATTGTTAAATCCCATATTTACAATGGCACTGCTATTTCTTATCGTTAGGTATCATATTATTTGTTTATTCTTGTATTTTTTTCTTCTATATTCCAACTACTCCCTCTGAAAGGGCTGAAAGCTTGTACTGTACATCCAACCACTCAAGACGGTGAAGCCTGTGAGGTCTTGTTCCAGTCTAGGGAGTGAGACATGTGAAGCACTTAGAGCTTCACTCACGGCTCTGAAACTACTTCACCTTTTGTGATTCACTGTCTCATCCCCTTGACTCGGACCCTCACTCTCAGAACGCCACCTATTGAACAGTTAACTCGCTAGACATTGCTCCGCTGTAGCATATTTTGAATATGGGAATATTCATACAGTGCTATATAATCAGGGAACAATGAGGGTATTTTGTTGGCATTTCGGTAATGCACTGTTACTAGGTACAACACAAATTCCATCCCAAAAATGTCATCCCATTGATACATCGGGATTTGAACCTGGGACCATTGGATTACCAGTACAGTGGCTAGACCACTAATCCACACCTCTCCCTATACAATTTGTATACATTTTGTCAACAAGACTTTGGCGAACTGTTACATCCTGTATCTTGAATATTGAGCTATGGCATTAAGAGTTAAGCAACGAAGTACAGTACTAACTAATACAAAAACATAATTGAATGGTGAAAAAGTATGGTACTTCCTTCTTTTGTCTGTATTTATGAACAATGTTGCCGAAAAATATGAAACCATCTTAGCCTTCTTTTAACGACCGGAATATATTACTGTTTACATCATGTCAATATCAGTGCCAAGTTAAATTACATTCTCGATTTACTTCACACAACTTGTTACGAGGACTATTGACGAACTGTTGAATCTCACTGTCAGTTGGTGTGTCATAAACCATTGCAAATATAACTCACTACGGTGAATTAGGTGGAAGGGAGACACAGGAAAAGGCTTGAATTCTTTATTACTCTTATGTTTCGGGCTACGTATAACCCATCTTCAGAGATACCTATCAAGCTATCTCTGAAGATGGGTTCTACGTAGCCCGAAACGTAAGAATGATCAAGAATTCAAGCCTTTTCCTGTGTCTCCCTTCCACCTAATTCATTCACTTGTCATAATGATAAATCTATGGACAGGGGCCCACCTCGTTTTTTTTTCTCTCTGTCTCCCTCTCTCTCTCTACGGGTTTTTCCATTCGGCCCCATTTAACCTACTGTTTTAAGATGTTTATCCTCATCCAGGTGTCAATGTATTTTAAAATTGTATTTGACAGCAGGCTAAATTTGTACATTTTTCGATAGAAAAATATCTCCAGCGGAGCCGGATTTCTCCATACAATGCTGGATCGCTATCGCTCGCCAGGAACAAAAATCGACACCTGGATAGGGATAAACGTCTTAAACCAGTAGGTTGAAAGGGGCCGAATGGATACAAGCCAGAGAAAGAGAAAGGGAGAGAAAAATCTGGTGACCCCCCTTAATCCAATTTGAGCCGAGTGAGGGTTTTATTGGACCTCCCCTGTTTCGCTCCATTAGTTTGGAAGGCGTTTTTGTTAGCCAAGGGGACAAACTCAAGTAAATTTTTTTGGTAGAAAAATTTCCCAGCCGAAGGCTGGTTTCTTCTAAAAGTATAGGCTCACAATCGCTCGCCAGGAAAAAACCGTCACCTAAATGGCACGAAAGTTCTTAATATTGACAAGACATGAGGCGAAATATCTCAATATCGCCAATCTAACGGAACGAACGTCTTCAAATCTCAAAAACTAATATGCTTAACATGAGGGAGAAGGGGGCCCAGAAAAAGCGACTACCTCCCCCTTCAACACTCTAACCATTACACCATCAAGACAGTAATGGCAAAAGCAATACTATCCTAATAACCCATAAGACGTCGGACCAGATAGTGTTAACCCGTTCAGTATATTCAGCTTAGGAAGGACATATCAATAATAAGGCTTCAAACTATCTCCGCCAACCCTTGTAACTACCACAGATTTTTCCAAAGCTGCATAATATCGTCTGAATATAGCTAGAATAAAATATTACACACGTCTCTGGTACAGTTGGCCAAATAAGTCGTGTCGCCGCTGGCTGTCATTACGTTTTGCTCTATGTATGCTGTATTAATGTCTGTCAGATATTAAATAGGGTGTGTAAGGATAGGAACATATGTTTGAATATCTCACTCGAGACGATGAATTAAAGCTTAGATAGTGCTGATGCCAATTATTGATCGAAATATACTTGGTGCCGCGACATCACTTATTTGGCCAACTGTACTCAAAGGGTTAACCTGCATATTTTCCCGGGAAAGAGAATGCCGGAAGCAGAATCCAATGCCGCCTAGGGAGTTTTGACTCACACAAAGTATCTCGGGTCTCTTCCCAGAATTTAATCCAAATGGCTGTCGAGTATTTTTGCAAAGCGAGAATGAGGGTGGTGTTTAGTTAGATTAATGTCAGAGTCGCACGAGCGTTGGTTCCGACAATGTTTTATCTGGAAACGTAAACAGGCAACATTTGTGGATTTTTTACAATTCTATCAGCTGCTGGATTGAACAGACATTATTTGAAATGCCTAAAGTTTCCCGACCTGAATTTCTGATAAAAACATTAAGGGGAGTGACCTGCTTTGATTTCTCTTTCTTGGTTGTATCCATTCGGCCCCGTTCAGCCTACTGTTTTAATACATTTATCCCCAACCAAGTGTCGATTTGTTCCTGGCGAGCGAGAGTAATATAAGCCAGCATTTTATGGATAAATACGGCTTCGCCGGAGACATTTTTCTATCAAAAAATTTACACATTTAGCCAGATGTCAACACATTATCCAAAATATCGTGGCTCGCTATCATTCGCCAGGTATAAATCAAAACCTGAATGAGGACAAACGTTTTAAAACTGTAGGCTGAATGGGGCCGAATGCATACAACCCAGAGAGATAAATAAAGCAGGTCACAGTCCTGAGCACTGTCATTGTATGTTTATTTTCTGCTGAAGGTAGATTGCACAGTGCCAATAACAAAATTATCAGTTATTTTGAAGATACTGCAGGGAGATACGGTGTTAATAATTAAAACTTTGCGTAAATATGTTACAGAAATATAGTAGTTCATATTTTTTCATTAACCCATCCTGTATCGGTGGCGGCCAATATATTACATTCTGGCTGTTACTAATGGATTATATTCAGCTTAGGAAGGATCTCTAGCAAGTATAAGGCTTCGAACTGTCTCAATCAACTCATTTAACTACCACAGATCCTTCCTAAGCTGCAAACAAATCTTCTAAATATATCTAGAATATAATATAACACACATTGCTGGTACTCAAAGGGTTAAGTATTGAGAAGTCAGCAGCTAAGGGATTCAATTTACCATAAGCTGAAAAAAACCAGACCGTAATGTAAACGTATCAAACACAAACACAACAATACAATGCTTTATTATATCTCAGATGCTATAATGTAAAACAGGCAAAATAAACAAACCAAAACAGGGACGACACAATAATGAAAGACAAAATAACTAATCAACATTACTATGTGGAAAAAACGATTACAAAAACCCCCCACACAGATTAACCTTTTCTGTACCGGTTACGTCTTTTAATTATATTCTAGCTATATTCAGGTGATTTTGTGCAGTTTAAGAAGGATCTGTGGTAGTCAAAAAAGGGTAGGTGAGATAGTTCGAAGCCTGATATTTGCTGGAGTCCTTTTTTTAAATTAATAAAATCGTCTAAAAGTAGCCTATATTTAATATAAAAAACGTAGCCGTTACAGAAGGGGTTAAAGCGGACTATTGCACTGTATGTTGTTGTTGGTCAGCTGGAGGGGAGTAGTTTGGCTTGACTGACTTCTCCATTCTCGGTAACTGGCGGAGGCTGGGATTGGCTCGCTCGGGGCCTTCTTGTCGCGGAATCATCATGGGCGTACCAGTACGGTTGTTTTCGGTATTCCATGGGAGTTCATTGTACTTTTATTGAGCCCAAGCAAGAGACAAAAATGGTTAACCCCTTCAGCTCGATGATGTTATTTTCAGCATATTCTTGTTACTATTAGGCTATTATATTTAGCTTATAATCTACCTCTAGGACTCAAAGAGGTAAATACTATCTTAATACACCCTATCGTGTAATACTATTACACGATAGTGTAAAACAATTAATGTGCTAAGGTACGTCTCTGTGACGTCACTAGGTATACGACAGTCTAACGGTTGTTCCCACGGTAGGGCGTAGGACGATTAGATCGATTAGATCGTGTATTATAAGATTGTAAGAAAGTTAAGATTATAAAAGGCCTAATATGCTATTAACCCTTAACTGGCGGCACCCGGCTATTGTCGAGTGAAATAAATGTGGCCTATGTGGCGGGTCCGGCTATTGTAGAGTGCAATTTTGAGCATGTGATGTGCTCTGAGAGAGAGCGGATCGGTGGGAGGAGCGTAGATTACCTCCTGACCGCTCGCCACAGCCGCCGTGGACCTACTGAGATTTATTGCACCCTCTTCACCCTCTCTCACTCGCTACACACGTAATAATGTAAGAAAATTACCGTATTTTAGCGATTTTGCCCTTCGGTTGCACGATCGTTGCAAGACAACCAATGATCGTAGAAGGATGGTTCGGGTGTCATTGGAAAGCCAATTTACGCCCTTTCAGGGATACATACTTGTATTACGCTCTGGGTCTTGTTTATGCATGAAAAAGAGCACAGAAACAACCCCATTTATGGTAAAAAAAAAATGCTGGGCGGTACATATAAATTACCGCCTAGGCCGCTTGTACGGTGTTAAGCAATATTGACATGGTCTTATGTAGTATATATGAATTTATCGTATATATTGATTTAATTTATCGTACTGAGCAACATAGATACGATACGATAATTTGGGTGCCTGGCATATGCCAAGGCAGCAAGGTGAAGGGCTGGAGGAAGCTCAGAGCCTTCACGAACACCACCCAGTTAACATCTAATTTCCGCCTTCAGTTGATCGTGCTTTTGTGCCTCTAATCACATTAAACTGCCAGCAATACACACATCTACACATTCACGATGCTCACATCGACGCCATAACAGACAGCTAAGCATATTATTCATGTCTATTCTCATATAACCATTAATTTATTTTCCCTGATTTGTGCTTTCGAGCGGGTCTCTGGTTTCCCCGTCATCGCCATATTGCGCCATATTGGGTAAACGTTTTCCTTTGTCTCATTGCCACGTGGTACTATTGGTGAGTTAATTCCTGGAATATTGTTAACCCTTATAACCTTACCTTATATATGAATAATTGTGTGTGACCTTTGGATATAAATTAGCTTGTTTCAGATTGAATTCAATTTATATTTGGAGTAATTTAATTTAGATTGATTTTGTTTGAATTATTATAGCTTACGGATATTTAACTTCCACTGATATTATACCACATTGGTGCCCAGACCCGGGAATTAGCTACCGATAGGGGATTTTTAAAGGCAATGAGCAAGGGGACATAAATCAGGATGCAGGAACAACTCTATGATAAACTGGTAGGACTAGCCAAGCGATGGTTAGAGCCGGAATGCAGGGTAGTATCGTTGCGTCTGCTAAAATCCTGTATCCTACCCATCATATCTTCCCCCAATAATTTTTCTTTTTCATTTCAGACTTCCTGTGACATATGACCTGACCTAACAATTTCTTGTTCAATATGACCCTTTAGTGTAGGTATTGCTATTTGGTGTGCTATTTTTTCTCCATAACAAAGAAGTCTGCCGGTCGGCGTCTCTTAACTAGGCTACTATTTTGCCGTTGTAATTGTAACATTGTTAGGTGTAAATAGCCTACAGGCTTGCATACAAAATGAGTAAACAGGAAGAGACACTGTCTAATGGGGTGCAGAGCAAAGCCCCTAAAAATCAGAGGGCGGGACTTCGGGGAGTATTAAATAGATTAATTATTGATGTCAACACTTTCATCACTACTGCTGACCTCGAGGAATTAGAGGCTAGGTTAGACAATGTCCAGGCTACCTACATCGTATTGTTGCTCTAAGTGAGGTGATTGTGGCAAGCATGACGGAAGAGGAAGAGATAGTTGCAGAGTGTGATAATCGCGCCCTCTATGATGAAACTGTCTTTAACCCTTATTTAGCGGGCTAGGCGGTATATTTGACCGTGCCGCACAGCGGGGGCTTTTTACCATAAATGGGGTTGATTCCGTGCTCTTTTTCATGCATAAACAAGACCCAGAGCGTAACACAAATATATATCCCTTAGAGGGCGTAAATTGAGCTTTCCAATTACACCTGAACCATCCTTCTACGATCACTGGTTGTCTTGCAACGATCGTGCAACCGAAGGGCAAAATCGCTAAAATACGGTAATTTCTTTATATAATTATGTATGTAGCGAGGGAGTGAGGGTGGATGTAAGTGGAGTAAACCTCAGTAGGTCCACGGCGGCCATGGCGGTCATGAGGTAACCCATGCTCCTCCAGTCACTCGTCTCTCTCTCAGAGCCAATATTGCGCCAAAATTGCAGTCAGACTTAAGGCGGGCCCCGCCACATAGTCCAAATTTTTCGATTCGGACTTAAGTCGGGCCCCGATCTTTAAGGGTTAAAGCGAAGCACCTATTACAGCGCGCTGTCGCGAACAAGAAGGGAGGCGAGAACGAAGCCCATAGAAGGGTTGACTCAAAACACAGTGTGCACCTCCCAAAGCTCAATCTTCCTATATTTGGGGCAATTTGACTGAGTGGTTAGCTTTTTGGGACGTATTTCGGTCTACAGTACATGAATCATCTTTGGATAATGTCCGTAAATTTCACTACCTGAAAAGACAAATGGAAGGAAAGGCCTTACATTTGATAGAGGGTTTTGCGGTAGTAGGTGATAGTTATCTTGAGGCAGTACAATTATTACAGTCCACATACGGGGATCAAGAGCAGTTGAAGATGGCTCATGTCATTGCCTTGTTAAAGCTCGCAGAACCACAGTACAAGGTTGAGGAGTTAGCAATATTTAGGGCAGACATGGAGTGCCATACTCGATCGCTAGACACCCTAGGGCTCACCTCATAGGAAATTATAGTTATTATACTACGACAGAAGCTTCCTATGGCAATACTTGACAAGGTTAGATAATTTGATCTGGGGGAGTTTAAAACTCAGTTCAGTAAAGAAATCAGTAACTTACAGTTGAACAATGGGAGAATGAATGTGTCAGGGGGGAGTGGGAATGTGGAAATGAGGGGAACTGTAAGTATGACGGTGGGGACTAAGGGAAAGAAAGAGGGTACATACAAGAAACCTGCTCAGACTTTATGTAAGCTATGTAACAATAACAAACATAATTGGAGTTTTTGCGTAAAATACCCAACAAATGAGTTAAAATTAGCGCAAGCGATAAAACTGAAGCTATGTGCCGGTTGTCTTAGTAAAGATCATGGTAAACAAGGTCAATGTACTGCTATGTACTTAAGGCCCTGTCGTCACTGTAAAGGACATCACTTCGACAAGTTGTGTCCTACAGTTGACAAAGGCAAAGACGTCAAACCAGAGGGTACTACAACTTTGACACTAGGTAGCACGAAAGACACCACTATATTGCCCACAATAAAGATTCCCATGGAAGGTAATGACAGTAACAAGGTTTGTCGGGTGCTTCTTGATCAGGGGTATCAACGATCCTTTATAAAAAGGTCCATATTAGGGGGATTTAAGCACCGAATCGTAGGGGCTGAGACTCTTCGATTGCAGGGCTTTACAGGGGTTACTAACAAACAAGAATAAGAGATAGCGGAGATTTCCTATTTCTATCTTAAACAAAGGTACTTCATGACATGTATCGTAGTAGACACCCTACCAGAATATGTATCTGTAGGAGTGAAGAAGGTGGAACATGCATCATGTAGCAAGAAGGTTAACTTGTCAGCTCCCATGGGAGATCAGAGTGAGGTGCATGTTCTACTTGGTGTGGATCATTATTATGAAGTAGTATACCCTGGATTTAAAAGGATGCGTGGTGTGATTTTGATCCCCACTAAATTTGGCTATTGCATGAGCGGAAAGGTACATACTACACAGTCAAATGTCCTGGTCGACACGGTCTCGATATTAAGGGTGAATGTAACCGCGGCAGAGGAGTTGGGAAGGGAGGATTCCCAACCTAGTGACCCTAAAATGACTGCCGAGTTCGACCTGGAACGACTGTGGAAATTAGATCACATAGGCATTAATCCTATGGAGACCGATTATGACTTGGAAATTGCGCTGAAGAAGTTTGAAGAGTCTGTGAGCTATAGTGCCTCAGACAAGCAATACAAGGTTAGCTTGCCCTGGAAAAATAGTGAGATGAGCCTGCCAACAAACTATGGATTGGCATAGGGTCACTTGCGCGCATTACAGCGTAAACTATCAAATGAACCGAGCACGTGCCAGGCGTAGACGATGTATTTCAGAGTTATTTAGACCGAGGATGCATTGTAAAAGTCGATGTAAAAGAACCAATAAGAAAGGGAAGGGTTCACTATCTAGCCCATCATGGGGTAAAGAAAGACAGCGCCACCACGCCAATACAGGTGGTGTATGACTGCTCGGCCCACCAAGGTCAACAACCAAGCCCAAATGATTGCCTGCTGACTGGTCCGTCCATGGTGTCGGATTTGTCACAACACCTATTGCGATTTAGGCTGGGGCAATATGCATTTACTAGTGACATTGAGAAAGCCTTTTTGATGGTCAAATTACAGGAGGAAGATAGAGATGTTACTCGCTTTCTTTGGTTCGAAGACATCAGCGACTCTGATAGTCCGGTCGTGATCTACCATTTTTGGGTCGTACTCTTTGGTGCTACATGCTCGCAGTTTTTGTTAAATGCCACAATTAAGAAACATCTGTCAGATACTCATGAGGACACAAGTAAACTATCTCGCGGGTTGTATATAGACAATTTGCAGGGTTCTAGCGATAGTCAGGATGATTTGTTACATACCTACTGGCAAGCACGTAGATTGTTTACAGAGGCTCATTTATTTCTCCGTGAATGGGTTACTAATAGTGAAGATCTTCAGAAATTAATTCAGATGGATGGTACGGCATCTCATAACCAGGAAAAGACCAGAAATTTGGGGATGATCTGGCAACCAAAACAAGACATACTAACCTTTCAAACCAAGTCTCATGTTCAGCAGACAGGAACGCACTCGAAGAGAAGTCTGTTGAGCAAAGTTTCGCAATTTTTTTATCCTTTGGGTCTAGCATTATCCGTTACCTTAAGAGCTAAGATTCTGATGCAAGAAGTTTGGAGACGCAAAGTAGGATGGGATGACAGTTTGCCCGAGGACTTAAGTGATTAGGGGACGTTGTTGTTGAAAGAGTATGACATCCTATGTACTAAACAGCTACCTCGTAAGGTGGCAGCATACGGCGACGTTACATTACATACGTTTTGCGATACTAGTGCCACGGCATACGGGGTAGCCATATATGTCGTTACTTCATTTGTGGCTCATTTAGTTACAGCCCGGGCAAAGGTAGCCCCGGTCAAAAAGGTAACTATCCCTAAAATGGAATTGACTGCCATGCTGCTATTAGCACGTCTGATGCAACATGTACACGCAGCATACGAGAGCGAGTTGAATATTGAGGTCGTTCACGTGTGGTGCGATAGTCAAGTCGCACTCAACTGGGTACATAGCAAGAAGTCTCTGCCAGTTTATGTGCGGAATAGGTAGATGAGATTAGGGCCCTATTGCCAGACGTTGCATATCACTATGTCAATACAAAAGACAACCCTAGTGATCTCATAACTAGGGGTATAACGGCTAGACAGTTAATAAAGTCCGAGTTGTGGTGGCATGGTCCAAATTGGCTGCTCCATGAAAATGAATGGACGATATGGCAAGCTGTTGTTGAGGGACTTCTACCACTGGAAACAGTGGCAGTTACAGCCCAACCAAATGAGACACCTGGTCCAGTAATAGAGTGGGCAAGATTCGGTGACTATAATGAATTAGTCTGAGTTGTAGCTTGGGTGTTGAGATTTATATCCAATATCAAGGTTAAAGTAACGGGCCAACTCTGCAATAAGGGTCACAACATTAATGTTTGTGACTGATGTAGCTGAAGTAACTTTGATCAAGTGGGTTCAAGCAGAAACATTTTCCAATGAATTAGAATCTTTACAAAGCTCTAATAAGTTAATAATGCCTAACTTAGTGTGTCAATTGAGGTTGCACCTAGCTAATGACCTCATCAGGTGTGAGGGTCGCCTGAAGTGGTCGGGTGTAACGGACGGCACAAACCGTCCTATACTTATGCCAGCAAGACATCATGTTACTGATCTATTGGTCATACGTGCACAGAAAGAAGTAAAACACTACAGGGTCTATCACATCATCTCGAATTTGCGTCTCACATGGTGGATACCTAGAGTTCGACAAGTAGTGAGGTAGTGTGTGATATGCCAAAGACTAAAGGGTAAACCTTATGCGACTGGACCAGCTCCGCCTTTACCTGAATGCCGTGTAAAACACATCGAGCCTTTCCAAGCTGTAGGGTTAGATTACACAGGTGCATTGAAGACGAGAGAGCAAGATAAGGTCTATATATTATTGTTTACCTGTGCAACGTCTCGTGCGGTACACTTGGAATTATGTGACAATATGTCTAGCGAGGAATTTATGCTGGCATTTAACCGGTTTTGTGCACGTCGGTCATTCCCTCAACTAGTACTTATCGACAATGCTCCTACTTTTATTCAAGTATCTAGGTACCTTAACCCGTGGAGCCCCGGCTAGTTTTGTATTGTTTGTTCACCAGAACCCGGCCGGTTTTCAAAAAATGGTTTTATTCCAGAAACAATAGCGAATGGGTTAGGAATGAAGGAAAAACCACGAAAAACCGCTCAAAAAGCTTAAAGAGCCCCCGAAAACGTATTTTACAAGAGTAAACAATTGAAGGCAATTACCCCAAAAAAACAGGTTATTGCGCGCTCACACGCACGCACGTGGACGTTGAGAGTTTTCAACCATCGGCACGGTTGCGTGGGATACGTACACAGTTCCCATACAAATCTGAGCTCTCTCGAGTGGCTACACCTGAGGTTACGGTCGGAGCAATTAGGGGGACTCGTCAGACGCGTCGCTGGGGCTGTGCGTTACATACATCGCCGACGCGCCAGACGCGTCACTGGGGCTGTACGGGTTAAGGATATGAGCAGTGATCCTACAATCATCACTTTTATGGGAGAAAAGAAGTGCGAATGGAGGTTCATTCCAGTTAGGGCACCTTGGTTTGGTGAATGTGGGAACGGTGTGTCGGCATTGTTAAATCAGGACTGAGAGCGGTAGTAGGACGTGCTTTATTGAAGAATAGTGAGTTAATGACAGTTCTCACCGAAATAGAAGCAGTCGTGAATGATCGTCCGCTCACATATGTGTACACTGACCTGCAAGAACCACTACCATTAACGCCAGCTCATTTACTCTACGGTTAACCATTGACTGCATTCCCGTCCGATTTCCAGTCTATCATAGAACTAGAGGATCCTTCGTTGTACTCTGAAGCAGCGGTGTCTAAGCGATACCAGTATATTTCGAAGGTAATCGAGGACTTTAGAAAGAGGTGGATTGATGAATATCTGCTAGCATTGAGGGAGAGAAGCATCAAACCCTCTGGTAGACCATCAGCACCTACTGTTGGTAAATTAGTTTTAATAAGGGAAGATAGTCCTCGTTTGTACTGGAAATTAGGCCGCGTGTTGGAGGTGTACAAGGGGGAAGACTCTGTAGAGCGAGTGGCACTATTGAGGACGGCCACTGGAACTACTGTTCGTCCTATCGCACGTTTGTACAGTTTGGAGCTCGATTCCGCATTGCAATCTGATGCTCCACCTGTTATTGCTGGGTCCGAGAATTCTCAACGTGACGATTCACCCCTTACGGATGGTGATAAATCTCGGACCGGGACGCGTCTCAGACGCGCTGCTGCTGGCGCCGTTGATATGTGGCGTCAGAGGATAGCCTCTGGGCAACTTTAATTTAAGGTGGGGTTCAGGTTATTTTTTGTGGGGGGAGTGTATCGTGTAATACGATAGTGTAAAACAATTAATGTGCTAAGGTACGTCTCTGTGACGTCACTAGGTATACGACAGTCTAACGGTCGTTCCCACAGTAGGGCGTAGGACGATTAGATCGTGTATTATAAGATTGTAAGTAAGTTAAGAATATAAAAGGCCTAATATGCTATTAAGCAATATTGACATGGTCTTATGTAGTATATATGAATTTATCGTACATATTGATTTAATTTATCATACTGAGCAACATAGATACGGTACGATAATTTGGGCGCCTGGCGTATGCCAAGGCAGCAAGGTGAAGGGCTGGAGGAAGCTCAGAGCCTTCACGAACACCACCCAGTTAACATCTAATTTCCGCCTTCAGTTGATCGTGCTTTTGTGCCTCTAATCACATTAAACTGCCAGCAATACACACATCTACACATTCACGACGCTCTCATCGATGCCATGACAGACAGCTAAGCATATTATTCATGTCCATTCTCATATAACCATTCATTTATTTTCCCTGATTTGTGCTTTCGAGCCGCCGATCTCTGGTTTCCCAGTCGCCCGCCATATTGGGTAAACGTTTTCCTTTGTCTCATTGCCACCTGGTACTATTGGTGAGTTAATTCCTGGAATATTATTAACCCTTATAACCTTACCTTATATATAAATAATTGTGTGTGACCTTTGGATATAAATTACCTTGTTTCAGATTGAATTGAACTTAGATTTGGAGTAATTTAATTTAGATTGATTTTGTTTGAATTATTATAGCTTAGAGATATTTAACTTCCACTGATATTATACCACACACCCTCTGAATAACATTGGTCCTTCTTTAGCTGCGTAAAATCGTCTAATTTTTGGCGGAATCAAAGATGAAAAGACGTCATCGCGTTGAAGGGGTTAATTGTTTATTGATATTCATCTTAATTACCACAGCATTTGAAATGGTCCCTCACAAACAACTATAAGGACAGAGTCAACAACATTGGAGTTTTGTTTACACGATTTGAAATCATTGAAGTGTTCTGGTTAGACTTAACCCCTTCTGTACCGGCGACGTCTTTTTAATTTTATTTTAGCTATATTTAGACGATTATGTGTAGTTTAAGAAGGATCTGTGGTAGTCAAAAGGGTTGCGTGAGATAGTTCAAAGATTGTTAATTGTTAGAGGCTCTTTTGAACTGGATAAAATCGTCAAATAGCAGCCAGAATAAAGTTAAAAGGACGTCGCCGGTATAGAATGGGTTAAACAACTACATTTATTTGCCTATATACACAATTCCGAATATATTTAAATATAGATCGACGTTATTATATATATATATATATATATATATATATACCGGTATATATATATATAGGCCTATATACTGTATATATATATTTGTTTATATAGTACAAGAATTCTAATTTCAAAGCATTTCATAGAAATGGCGAGCGGTGGAGAGCCAGCAAGTTTTGTATAATGTTTTTGACAGCAGGCTAAATGTGTACATTTTTCGATAGAGCAATGTTTCCGGCGAAGCTGGATTTCTCCATACAATGCTGGCTCCCTATCGCTCGCCAGGAAGAAATCTACACCTAGATGTGATAACACGTATTGAAATAGTAGGCTGAATGAGGTCGAATGGATACAAGCCAGAGGAAGAGAGAAAGGGAGAGCAAACAAGCAGGTCACCCCCATTAACCTTGAGACTCCCATAATTCCTTGCTAAACTGAAGGAAGTCGTCTACTGATAGCCAAAAGTAAAATAAGAAACGCGTCATCGTATACTGAAAGGTGTTATTCATTTGATTAATTAGTTAATTATTTGTTATTATTCTTATTTTAGTTTCCTCCCTGGGCCTCCATCAAGCTTCAACAAAATACTCAAGATCCCCTTTTTTAGATTAATTTGTACCGTTTTCGGTAACAAAAATTGCCGGCCGATGGCCGGCACATTTCTCACTCTTTCTCTACTTCCTTCTCCCCCCTCCAAAATGCTCTTCCCCATATGTATCTACCTCATCCTTCCTCGTCTACCTCTGCTCTCTCCCTCTGCTCTTTCTCTCTTAAATCCAAACTTCAAAATTGTATTCCCGTCCTCTCCACCTCGTCTCTCTCCCTCCACCTCACAATTCCTCCAAGTGTCTATTATATTATTCTCTTAATTATCTCTTTCTCTCTACAACATGTTCTTCTTCTATTTCAATCTCCTCCTCTTCTTCCCCGTTCTTCCGTCACCTATTCTCTCCTTCTGTTCTTGGCCATCTCTTCTCCTCCTCTTCCGTCCCTACGTTCTCTCCACCCCTCAAAAATAGTGGTCCCAATGTTTTCCCATCACCTCCTTTCCCCCTCTCCTTTTGAACCTCCTTCTCCTCCATTCACCTTCCCTCCACTCCTCCCTCTCTCCCCTCCGCCTCCACTCATCTTCCACTCCTCCCCCTCCCTCCTTTTCCTCCACTCCCTTTCCCTCCTCATCTTCCACTCCTCCCCCTTCCTCCTCCGCCTCCACTCACCTTCCCACTTAATTTTCCACTCCCCCTCCCCTTCTTCTCCCCTTTTTACCTCCTCCTTCTCCACTTTCTTCCTCCACCCCACCCTGTCCCCCTCCACCACCCTCTCCACGTCTTCTCGGCTCCTCCACCTGTGGTTCCATAATCACATAATTGCTGGCGTTAAAATCTGGAGAATTAATTTAATCGCCCAAGTAAAATCAATAATGATCCTCTCTGGTCCTGTGTGTGTGTGTGTGTGTGTGTGTGTGTGTGTGTGTGTGGAGGGGTGGGAGGGCGAGTGGCATTAGGTTAGACATTTAGTTGATACTACATGTAAGCATTTATAATATTCTATTCTTCAACCATTGTGCAATTTACAATAAGGATACTCCACAGAGAGAGAGAGAGAGAGAGAGAGAGAGAGAGATGTGATAACATATTATATATAGGACATAAGAATCCAAAAAACATAATCATTAACCTAGTTGTCTTCCCTTATCTCTCTCTCTTTCTCTCTCTCTCTCCCTGATATCGGCTACACCATGATTGATCCACTGAACACGAAGGTAATTAAGGCCTAAAAGCCGCGCTCCCTTTATTGTTTAATTAACCCTGTCACTAATTTACCCGTCAATTAATGGCCACTATCATTTGTTCTAGATATCTAGAGTCAATGGTATTAACATTGTAATTTTATACAGTATATATGCTGTATATACTGTATATATACAGTATATAATTATATATATATATATATACTGTATATATATATATATATATATATATATATATATATATATATATATATATAAATATATTGTTATTTCTTTCAGTATCATAGCGCAATTTGTCTTTATATTCGGAGCAATAACCAAATATTTTATACAGCTTTGGAAAGACCTCTAGATATTAAAGTAGTAAAGCCATTGTCGAGTAAACCTATGACCTTCGCAGACTTTTTGTAAGCTATACATAATCGTGCAATAATAATAATAATAATAATAATAATAATAATAATACAAACAAGTTTAATATATACAGGATGTTCAAAAGTATTCCCGAGAGTCAATATTATTTGTTTATGTATGTAGACATGGAGCTATACCGTATGTATGTAGACATGGAGCTATACCGTATGTATGTAGACATGGAGCTATACCGTATGTATGTAGACATGGAGCTATACCGTATGTATGTAGACATGGAGCTATACCGTATGTATGTAGACATGGAGCTATACCGTATGTATCTAGACATGGAGCTATACCGTATGTATGTAGACATGGAGCTATACCGTATGTCAACACGTAAAAAAAAAAAAAAAAAAAATATGATGATGTTCCACTTTTTCTGGGTCTTTTGGGTTGAAGCCAGGTGAAGGTGTGAACATGGATTTTTGTAAATGCTCTCTCTCTCTCTCACACACACACACACACACTCACACACACACATACAGTATATTACCTCACATTCCCAGTCCGTGGTTAAACAGTTCTCTCTCTCTCTCTCTTTCACACACACACACATATTACCTTTCATTCCCATTCCGTGGTTGAAAAGTTACAGAACAAGTTACAGGGAGGCGGGTGAGCTATAAGGCAAGTTAGGTCTTATTAACAACCTACCTCATTTATAATACTGCTAGGGCATTAGTCTGGAGATGTGATGGGGGTGGTTGCGATGGTGATATTAGTGGTGTTGGTGGTTGTGGTGGTGATATTAGTGGTGTTGGTGGTGATGATGGTGGTGGTGGTGATATTCTTGGTGTTGGTGTTTGAAATAATGGTGGTGGTTGTGGTGGTGATATTCTTGGGGTTGGTGGTTTAAATAGTGATTGTGGTGGTGATGGTGGTTGTGGTGGTGATGATGGTGGTTGTTGTGGTGATGTTCTTGGTGTTGGTGGTTTAAATAGTGATGAAGGTGGTGGTTGTTGTGGTGGTGGTGGTGGTTGCGGTGGTGATGGTGGTTGCGGTGGTGGTGGTGATGATGGTTGTGGTGGTGATATTCCTGGTGGTGGTGGTTCAGATAGTGGTATGAATAGTGGTGGTGTTTGAGCTGTCAATTTATACAAATATTCCCTAGCCAACTCTTCCTATTTGATAGAAATATTCGCTTGATTATTCTAGTCCTGTTTTGAGTTATGAGAGGTTAGGGGTTACAATTTCTGCCAAACCTAGCGTGAACAGACTATAGTTGTGGAGATGGTGATTGCTTTAATGATGATGCTGGTGTTATTGATTGTGGTAGTTGATGGTGGTTGATAACTGGTAGTGTTAGTTGTGATGGTAGTGGTTGCTATGATGGTGGTAGTAGTTGTGATGGTAGTGGTTGCTATGATGGTAGTGGTAGTTGTAATGGTGGTGGCGATAGTGGGTGTTATCATGAAGGTGGTGATGGTGGTAATACTATAGTGTTCATAGGCTATGATAGGCTATGGTGATATAGATTGGTATGCAAGATTCGAAACTGCAGAATAAATCGTAGGCTTGTGCAGCATTCTTTAACTGTCTTCGTGGTGCAATGCATAAGTGTGTTGATTTTCGGTGTGAGCGTCCTGGGTTCGAATCCCCGGACTGCCACATGTGTTTGTTAATTTAATTAATCGAGTTTAGGAGTAAAGTTGGTTAGTGGAGAGAACATAATAAATATTGAAATTGAGGTGTGGTGGAGTTGTCTGGCCACTGGACTGGCAATCCAATGGCCCCGGGTTCGAATACCGATATATCAATGGGAAGATATTATTGGGATGGAGTTTGTGCTGTACCTAGTATCAGTGCATTACCTCAAAGCCCACCTAAAAGCCAAAAATATACCCTCATTGTTCCCTGATTAAATAGCACTGTATGAATATTCCCATATTCAAAATATGCTATAGGTGGCGTTCTGAAAGTAAGGGTCCGAGTCTAGAGGGTGAGACAGTAAAGCACGAAGCCGAAGCAGCTTTAGAGATGGGGCTTCTTCGAGCCGTGAGTGGAGCTCTAAGTGCTTCACATGTCTATTTCCCTAGACTGGAACAAGACCTCACGAGCTTCACCGTGTTGAGCGGTTGGATGTACAGGCTCTCAGTCTATGACCGAGAGAGAGTAATTGAAATATATAGAAGAAGAAAAAAACACACACGCACACCGTACAGTACCGGTGACGTCTATTGTATATGATTTTAGCTATATTTAGACGATTTTATGAAGCTTAGGAAGGATGATAGTATACGAGGTATAATAGCTTAGGGGATTGGTATTTTATGTTAAGCCAGGAAATTACTAAATATCTCAACCTTGGCCGTACTTGACTTACGGTATAGAAGTTTGGGGATCAGCTAATGATTGTTTTATTCATTTTTGTATTATTCTACAAAAAAAGGATTATTCGCATAATTTCATCTAAAAATAGTAGGGAGCATACTAAACCGTTATTCAGACCTCTAAAAATATTATCATTCCCAAAATTATATCAATATTGTTTAGCTAAAATTATGTTTCGATTCACCAAGGGAATGTGTACCTGTTGGTCTGAGAGATATGTTTCCTAAAAATGAGGAGGTACACTCGGCCGCAATTCCGCGTGGGCCACCTAGTCATAGAGTTTGAGTAAATCCGTTGTGTAGTTTGTTCGCTCTGAATATAGTAAGATCTCACACTCCCCTCCCTGAATCAATCGAAGATTTTGCCCCATAGATGGCGCAGTTTGATGGGAAGGGAGGGAGCTTGTCGTAGTGTTAAAAGGGTAGGATACAATGGGAGGAGGTGACGTTCTATAACATACAGTGACGAATGTTAAACTTATTTACTTCTACTTGTTCATACAACAATGTTCCCGAAACTAATTCGTAATGAACAGTAGATTCCCTCTTTCAGTAACTGAAACGTCTCTCTCTCTCTCTCTCTCTCTCTAGGTTATAAGAGGTATACAGAATGTTGAAAGTAACACTATTATATATATCCATTTACACCTTTAATGAATCACATTATGAAATTTATTCAGCAATATGATGAGAACTTGAGAAGAATATATTTTGAAGTAGCATCACGAAGTAACATTATACTGACGCGGCCATGTATAATTATCCACCTTCCTCTCCCTCTCCGAGCTCGGACTTTTTTCTATCCTCTAGTCTATTTTTTCCCAGCTGAGGGTAAATTGTCATGTTTCTATCTTTGTTACTCGGCTATAAGGTAGATTTTGTAGCGAAAGATGATGTTTATTCTGAAAACTTGGCATTAATATGACACACAGCCATAGTAATTTCATATATTTCCATTAAGTATCGAGAAATCAGCTAATAAGAGATTCAATTTACGATCAGCTGGAAAACAAATAGAGTATAGTTGTCACTAAGGGATGGAGGGACGTAAGGGTGGCGAGGTGACTAACAAGGTGGGTGGAGGTGGAGGAGTTGTGGTGGGATTGTTTTGACTGGTGGATGAATGTATAATAACTAAATTTAGGATATTTCAGTGTGTGTGTGTGTGTGTGCGTGCGTGTGTGGGCTTAAAGGGCGATCGGGACACGAATGCATAGAGGTTTTGTGTTCGTGGACGGGTGGAAAATTATAAAGCTAAATTTATTTATGTACTATATATTGTATCTCTTTTTATACTGGCATGGCCTTACTTACTCTTTACTTTGTATTAGTTTTGCACACATTTTCAGCATATTTCACTAATTGGCTTAAATATAGTTATGTTTATATGAATGATGCATTAGGATCCCTTTGGACGATCCCCTGTTCGCTTGTTTATGCTTCCTCTTACAACTTCGGTTAATCATTGCACACAAATCTTGATGTCATATCATATTTCGTGAACTCGCTAATCTGATTTATCTATCTATCTATCTATATATCCATCTATTGCCAGACAACCTTATCTCCCGAGAGGAGGTGGACGTGAAAGTATCACCTTCATAAGCTTCTATATGCCGAGGTAACTCATTCGATTATCTAGCTTTTTTTCAATTAATTTCAAAATAAATGTGTAGCTTGATCATACAAGATTATTGCGCAATGCAATATAACAATGACAAATATTAATTGTCCTGTTGATAAACATTATGTTTGCGGTAATATGAACAATTGATAAAGGTATACTCAATTAACTTCAGTAATTATATTTATTTAATTGATATTTATTAGACAGTCATAGTAAAGTAAATAGATCAAGGGAATAATGTGTTGGGGAAAAAATGGATTGCAATTCTCGAGGGTAATTTACTCTAGGTAAATATGTCCCCCTATATCACATTATCTTATATTATCAGACTTGGCAATATGTAACAAACCACTTGCAAAGAGTATAACATATCAGTATAAATAACTATATGTGTGGAATAATATTATCTGTGTATACCCTGGTCTATTTGTGATATCTAATAACCTCAGTTTTCATGTAGTTACTCATAGTGTCACTGTTACCAAAGGTAATGCACACATTATTTATCAATACCATATTTACTACATAAATCGATTAACACAGTGCAACTTCTCTCTCTCTCTCTCTCTCTCTCTCTCTCTCTCTCTCTCTGAGAAACCAGACTTGGCTCTTCCGTGATACCAACAGATTTTTCATATACTTTAGTAATTATTTTATTTATTGTTTCTAGGTTAGCACACATCAATTATTAGCATTCGTCTATAGAGCAAGTTAATCAGAAATAATTTGATTGGTATACTAAAGCTGAATATTTAAGGTCATAGAATTTACCCTGATAAATGTTGATAAGCCTGTCGAGTAGGAAGTGTGTATTTTCAGCAGAAGTCATGGTAAGGAGCTCTTTATGAAGATCCATACTAATTTCAACCTAATGTCAGAGAGCAATAAAGGTGAAACGAGACTCAAACTATCCATTTGGGGGAGGGAAGGGGTAGTTTACCCTGATGCACAGGAAAATCGACTTTATATCGCCATAAACAGAGAGGAATTTTGTATCTAAGTCTAAACACTGTTGCCAGCTACCCTAAATATACTGATATTCCTGAGGGAAATGCTTTATCAACAAATTTGCCTCGATGTAAATTAATTGTTAAATATATAAATCAGACATGCCATACCTCTACCATTTGACTTAATGTATCAATGTGATCATATGCAATGTTTTCTTTCTGGCCACAGGTAATTTAGAATCTTGATAATGATATTACCAATTTTAATGAATCCTGATCAATGTAATCAATATCCCACCGACTCAGTATTAACTGTGACTCTCATGCTTGAGGTAAGTCATCCACAGATCGACATATTTTGACACTACAAAGGTAACTCATCTATATAATAATAGTTTACTACTTCTGTTAATCTAATTTGTCGCTAATTTGTAGTTTGCTAACAAAAGGTGTATGTTATATATTATATAGTATGACCTGTACTATTATTTTATTCATACCAAAAAAGTGGGTGGAGAGAGAGAGAGAGAGAGAGACGTTTCAGTTACTGAAAGAGGGAATCTACTGTTCATTACGGATTAGTTTCGGGAACATTATTGTATGAACAAGTAAATGTAAATAAGTTTAACATTCGTCACTGTATGTTATAGAACGTCACCTCCTCCCATTGTGTCCTACCCTTTTAACACTACGACAAGCTCCCTCCCTTCCCATCTAGCTGCGCCATCTATGGGGCAAAATCTTCGATTGATTCAGGGAGGGGAGTGTGAGACCTTACTATATTCAGAGCGAACAAACTACACAACGGATTTACCCAAACCCTACGACTAGGTGGCCCACGCGGAATTGCGGCCGAGTGTACACAACTATAAAACGAGACATCGTAATCAATTGCGTGTACCAGTGGGAAGATCTGCTATGGTTAAAAAGATATTCAGACATAAGGGTGTTACTCTATGGAATCATTTATCTAAGAATATACTGTAGATAATTAATCAATGTTCACTTTCTACATTCAAATATAAAATAAAACACTATCTTTTGAATCTATTAGATGAAAATCCATTCTACACTGGTGGTAATATTATATGTAGTGGTGTGTAGGTGCTTTTATGTTTATATATATACTTTTTGTTCATGTCTTTATATTTTGTTTTCTTTTTCTTCTTGGGCATTCACTGCCTTGTTTTGCTTCAGCCAACAAAATTATAATGACAAATAATCTGGGGACATATATACCTTTGCTATCAGTCGTCATTGTCATGAACTTTGTAGTGTTATTATATTTTGTAAGCATGTTATGGAATTGTAAATGTTTCATAGTAATAAATGTTTTGAATTGAATTGAATTTGAATGTATGATAGCTAAAAGGATTGATTTTGATAGTCCGTAGCCTTATAATTGGTAGACGTTCTTCCCAACCTGACTACAATCGTTTAATAGTTACCAGCAAATATTAAAAAATAATGTCACTGGTACAGAATGTGTTAAAGCCGACTGCTAAAGCATCTGACATTTAATAAAGCATTGCATTGTCTACTTGGCGTTGATTCTGATCCAAGTAGGTGTATAGTTATTTGTGTTCAAGACTGTACTGTACTTGCATCCCCATTAATACTACCGGAAATATGAACTATAAACCCCTTATGTACCGGCGCCATTCTTTTAACTTTATTGTTGCTATTAGACGATTTTATTAAGTTTAATAGGGTCTCCAGCGATGAACAGGCTTCTAACTATCTCACTTAACCCATTTTACTACCACAAATCCTTCTTAAACTGCACAAAATCGTCTAAATGTAGCTAGAACAAAATATATAAGACGTCGCTGGTACAGAAGGGGTTAACTCCGTGTTCGAAATACTATCAACGCCAAGCCAAAGCCAACGCAGCCGAACGTGCCCCCCTTTACGCGTTAATGCCGTGGAACAGCCTAAGTGTCTTGTTTAGCTTCACTAGTTCCAATAATGTGCTGCAGGAAGGCCGGGTCGTTGCTTTGATTCTCTGTCTGTTCCGGAACCTTGGGATCGAACCCGAATACAGTCTCGCTCACACATGCTGGTATATTTTAAGCCTTTGAACTGATTAAAGGGGTAGTGCTTGTTTTTCTTTTTTCTATGTATTAGTTTTGAGTTTCCTCACTATATATATCCATCAAGCTTAAAATAACACCCCCTACAAAGATAAATATGTACATTTTTCGGTAGAAAAATTTCCTGGCCGAAGGCCGGTTCCTTCTAATATGACAGGCTCGCTGTCGCTCGCCAGGAAAATATCAACACCTAAATGGCACGAAAGGACTTAATGTTGACAATGAAATAGGGCGAAAGATCTTAAAATCGCCAAACTAACGGAACACAAGTCTTAAAATCTCAAAACTAATATGCTAAACATGAGGGAGAAGGGGGTCCAGAAAAATCGGATACCTCCCCTTACTAAATGCAAATATTAAGCAAGCAATTGATGACAAGTTTCTATTAACCCCTTCTGTACCGGCGATGTTATTTTATCTTTATTCTGGCTACTATTAGACGATTTTATTCAGTTGGAAAAGGGCCTCTAGCAATTTACAGGCTTCGAACTATCTCACGAAACCCTTTTTTTTTACTACTTTAGACACTTCTTAAACTACACAAATCGTCTTAATATAGCAAGAATAAAATAAAAAAGACGTCACCGGTACAGAAGGGGTTAAGCAAACCTACTAAATGCAAATAATAAGCAAACAATTTATGACAAGTTTCTATTAACCCTTTGAGTACCAGCGATGTGTAATATTTTATTCTAGCTATATTTATACAACATTATGCAGCTTAGGAAGAATCTGTGGTAGTTAAAAGGTTAGTTAAAGGGTTGATTGAAAACATTTAAAGCCGTACATTAGCTAAAGGTCCTTCCTAAGCTGAATAAAATCGTCTAATAAAAGGACGTCCCTGGTACAGAAGGGGTTAAGATCGTAATAAAGTTTGTGCCCTAGAGTGTACTGTTGTGAGCAGCACTAAATAAGCTTAATTATAACACCCATATGAGGGAAGACTGGCCGTTTGTTTGGTCTATTAATTCATTTATTCATATATTTTGTAGTTTCCTCCCTAGACCTCCATCAAGCTTAGAAAAACACCCCCGAGACCCCCCCTTTCAAGATAAATTTGTACATTTTTCGGTAGAAAAATGTCCCGGCCGAAGGCCGATTCCTCTTCAAATTACAGGCTCGCTATCGCTCGCCAGGAAATAATCGACACCTAAATGGCACGATAGGTCTTAAAATTGACAACGAAATGGGGCGAAAGGTGATAAAATCGACAAACTAATGGGCCGAACATCTTATAATCTCAAAACTAGTGGGGCTAAACATTAGAGAGAAGGGGGTCCAGAAAAACGGTCTGCCTCCCCTTAACTCTTTGAATCTTGATAGCCAACTTCTGAAATACTTGAGCCAGGGTGTCAAACGAAAACCGAGCCCTTCTATTGTTTTATTTATATTATATTGTACTATATTCGATGCTATTATTATTTTGTTTTGTCATTATTTTATTATTCTATTATTTTTATTATTGTATATGCAAAGATAAAATTGTGGTTTATAGTTCAAATTATGTCTTTGGAAGGGGAAAAATGGCCAAACCAATGCTAATTCTTGATACTTTTCTTGTATTGCTTCTCATACTCATTCAAGTCTTCAATAATATTGCTCCGGTTTGACACCCTGATTTGAGCTAAAGTGAAGAACGATATTGTCTTGTGTGGGTTCGATATTGATTCAGTTGGTCGAGATAACTAATACATTTGCACCTATTTGGATATATGCAAGGGACTGGAGTTCTCGAAAAGGGGCTCCAGTCCTGACGTTATTCTTGACTTGCAGTGTGCTGGCTTGAGGGGGTAGTACTCGCTTTTTCTGGACCTCCTTCTCCCTCATGTTTAGCATATTAGTTTTGAGGTTTTAAGACATTCGTTTCGTTAGTTTGGCGATTTTGAGACCTTTCGCTTCATTTCTTTGTCAATTTTAAGAGCTTTCGTGCCATTTACGTGTCGATATTTTTCCTGGTGAGCGATAGCGAGCCTGTAATTTTAGAAGGAATCGGTCTTCGGCCAGGGCATTTTTCTACCGAAAAATGTACACATTTATCTTGAGAGGGGGTCTAGGTGGTATTTTTTAAAGCTTGATGTTGGTCTAGGGAGGAAACTAAAAAATAAATGAATAAATAAATATATACACCAAACAACCGAGCACTACCCCCGTAATAATCCAATGGGGTTAATAGCTTGCTAAGTCCACTACTTTTAAGCTCCTCGGTGGTCTAGTGGCTTATGTGCTGGAGTGCTGCACTACTGGCCTGGGTTCGAACCCTGGCTGGGGCATGACACAAAATATTATCTAACAATAAGGATATGTATAGAAGGCCAGTGAGACAATATAATGCTTTATTATATTCTGGATAGAAAACAATTTGGTTTTATTTAGTAATTTTGCTTTTATATTATGTCGTCCCTGTTTTCATTTGTTTATTTTACATGTTTTACACTATAATTGAAATGAGTTGATACATATTGCTCAAGAGTGCATCGATACTATTTCTGCTAATGCATTATTGAACTATCTTGGACCGAGCCGAATCTTTCCATTATTTCTATACCTAATATTAGCATTTCGGAGCTTCGTTTGTGTTGTTCCTGGGTTCAGGATGAGCCAAAATTAGTGTCTTAGAGTGTACAGTTACGGTTATATTGTTATTATTATTAGTATTATTGTTTTATTGTTTTATTATATATTTTTGTCTAACCCATTTTGATCCATGTAACTTCACGAACGGTCCTCGGCTTTGAGAATATTAGGTGCAAAACTATGGAAAAGATTCGGTTCGCATTGAGACAGCTTCGAATATGTAACTAATGTTTTAATGACTAGGGATGGGTTAGTTGATTTATTTTAATTCTCCCTACCAATAAATGCCTACAGTGGCCGATAGAGGCACTGAACGCAAGGTTTACTGCGGTGCATTGTAGGAAATGGGCGACATCGCGGAGCTATCCACCCTCCCTCTCCTTCAACAATACTATAATATATGCAGTTAGTCGACATTTCTGTAGCTGACACATAATTTGGTCTATGCATAGTTTTGTTTTATATATTTGAAAATCACCCATATTCATAAATATCGTATATTTACAATACAAAGTCAGCAGGGGAGGTGTGGCAGAGTGGTCTTGCCACTGGACTGGTAATACAATGGACCCGGGTTCGAATCCCAATATGTCAATGGGAAGATATTATTGGGATGGAATTTGTGCTGTACCTAGTATCAGTGCATTGCCACAGCACACCGAAATGCCCAAAAAAAAATACCCTCATTGTTCCCTGATTAAATAGCATTGTATGAATATTCCCATATTCAAAAATATGCTACAGGGGGGCAATGCCTAGTGAGTTAATTGCTCAATAGGTGGTGTTCTGAGAGTGAGGGTCCGAGTCTGTGGGAGTGAGACTGTGAAGCACAGAGGCGAGGTGGCTTCAGAGATGGAATTGCTTCGAGCCGTGAAGCTTCGCATGTCTCACTCCCTAGACTGGAGCAAGACCTCACGGGCCTCACCTTGTTCAGTGGTTGAGTGGAAATGCTATCAGCCTATGCCCAAGAGGGAGTAGTTGGAATATAGAAGAAAAGAAAAAAGTATTTTCACGCCAATTTTGTTATGATAATTAATCAGCTTATAATTATGTTTGTAGTCATTATCAGCTGCATATGGACTTTCCCTTTATTACTATACCATATAAGCACTTAGTGTAGTCGTATACTGTATAATAAAAACTTGTAGAATCACAAAGAAATTGGAGATAAACTGTGCATATCCTACAGTAGGTGTTGGGTATAGTGATGTCTATAGTCGTAGCTCTGGCGCTAGTTCAGAAGCGTCCGCCAGAGGTCTCAAAGGAATTGTTGGTAGGGAGAATTGAACAGCGAATAACATTATCACCATAAACAAATATAATATCCACCTTTTAACACTATTGCGCTATACAGTACATTAGGACACTGTTGCACTAAACTCCACGCCACAATTGGTGAACTTGAATATCCGAAGCGATTCCAAACTGAACCGCATCATCTCTGCTGTATTGCATAGTATTTGCATTTAGGGGGTTCGTTCATACTGTTCGAAGACACATTATGAAGCATATTTGTTTCTATTGTGTACAGTACATCATTCTTATTTTATCATTATTTATGATTTATTTATCTATATAATTATATATACTGTATATATATATATATATTTATATATATATAATTATATATATATATATATATATATACAGTATATAGTATTACATTGGGAAGGGTTGGGGTGCCATGTATAATTCCAGTAACCTTAATGCAAATGGTAAGTCATTCGCACCTGATACGGTTCATTTCTACTCCTTGTTATATGAAATATGGAAAACAAAATCGTTACACCGAAAAATCCGGGTAGTATTCAGTTCCCTGTCTCAAAAATCAACACTCGATTCCATAACCTTCTCGTTATCAATAGTTACGCTCTTACCTTACTCTTAAGCATACAGCCAGCGGTAACACGCATTGTTGACTCCCTCCCCTGGTGTTATGTTCAGAGACAATATAAGGGAGATGGGAAACTTCCTATACCTTCCATTAAACAAAAAATTATACCATAGATAGCGGTGTCTGGCATCGATTTGAGGCTGCAACCAACGCTATCTAGTGTATGGACTCGGTAAAAATATTGGTGAATCAAATCTAGGGGCTTTGTCTTCATACTTCACACACCAATTGTATTGAATATTGGTAGTTTAGGCTAAGCAACCCCAACATACACGTACACTTTACTAATGTAAGAGTCGCCACCGTTATATAGCATAACAACTGATAATACCATTGAATGTTCCTTATGGAGATATTTACCAACATATTATTTTCATTATCTCTAATACTGTACCATGATATACTGTATGCGATACTAGGCCTATTATCTCTACTACTGTACCATGATATACTGTATGCGATACTAGGCCTATTATCTCTACTACTGTACCATGATATACTGTATGCGATACTAGGCCTATTATCTCTACTACTGTACCATGATATACTGTATGCGATACTAGGCCTATTATCTCTACTACTGTACCATGATATACTGTATGCGATACTAGGCCTATTATCTACTACTGTACCATGATATACTGTATGCGATACTAGGCCTATTATCTCTACTACTGTACCATGATATACTGTATGCGATACTAGGCCTATTATCTCTACTACTGTACCATGATATACTGTATGCGATACTAGGCCTATTATCTCTACTACTGTACCATGAAATACTGTATGCGATACTAGGCCTATTATCTCTACTACTGTACCATGATATACTGTATGCGATACTAGGCCTATTATCTCTACTACTGTACCATGATATACTGTATAGCGATACTAGGCCTATTATCTCTACTACTGTACCATGATATACTGTATGCGATACTAGGCCTATTATCTCTACTACTGTACCATGATATACTGTATGCGATAATAGGCCTATTATCTCTACTACTGTACCATGATATACTGTATGCGATACTAGGCCTATTTATTCTGGTCGAAGCTAATTTTTGCAGTTATATGCTTATCAAGCGTTGCTCATTCTACGCATTTGAATATGGCATTTACAGAGACATTTGCTATTCATAAATTACTAAAATAAGTAAAAACATAAAAATAAATTATCAGGATTTTCATAATTCACTGCGAAAAAGTAATTTCGGACTGACCAATATGTATATTAGTAGTGACCAACGAACAAACGTATTCATATAAAGCGACCATTAACATTATTGACATTCCATAGGGTTGAGTTAATTGGTTTACATCAGAGTATTGTGATAGTTATAATTTATGCACCTTATCAAATTAACCCATATTATATCAATAGTACGGTTAGGTCATAACAAAAACTTGGGTGATTATCTTTAAGTAAACTTGACATTTTAGTCATTGTGTATTTGGTAATTAAATATTCAACGCTCGAGGTAAGAGAAGAAATATAATTAATTGCCTCTCATTAAACAATTCAAATTAACCACAACGAATACTCTATAATTTACATATAATGTCTGTAATATTGAGTTTAACACGTCATTAAGAGTAGTGTCATGTCGATCCCTATTATAACATGGTAAAAGAAAATAACACATAATGCATATAATTGTTCTGTTTATTTAGATTAGTTTATGGAAATATGATATATGAACAGTACACTCCTCAGCTGAAAACTGGATACCCCTGTGGCACAAATCCACAAGTTACGCCGATCTGTGGATACAAAAAAAAAGTATTAGGTAAACATGGATAATCTTAATACAGATCAGTGAGATATCAGAAACATGACTTGAGATATACGTCACCCTGAGTAGTTCACGATTAGCCTAATGTTTACATTGCCTGTCTTCGGCAAAATCTACCTTTCACTTACTGTAGGGAAACTATAATTATTGGGTTGTTTCTTTCCTCATATATACATACATATACATCCAAGAGATCGCTTTGGTTTTCGGTGAGACATAGGACCAGCATTAATCCCTCTTTCAGGAGAGATAAAGAAAATATTAACTTAACATCGACATCAGCCTTACCTCCGTGACTCCGTCTGCTGAAATGAATGGTTCTTATTTGTCAAAAGTTTTTTTTTCGTCACCCAACATAATTTACCAATATTATTACAACATTTATCTTAATTGGAAATCCAAACTCATGCGTGTCCATTTCAAGCTCAAACGTTATGCATAGCCGAATTATATAGCTAAGCTGATGACATGCAGACGATGCAGATCGACACTAACGCCATCAAGTGTATGAACGAGGCGTGAGCTCGGCATCAACGACAACAACAACGAAAGTGAAATAAGGCGTCTGAAAATTACACTTGGCGACTCTTCGGTCTCTTCCAGGTATCACTTTTCTCGCTCGCTTACCCCTCATGTTGTTCTATGCTCGTTGGTTGTGCTGTTCTGTTTTGTGTTTGCGGGAATTGGAGTTTTATTTATATATATACATACTGTATATATTTGTTTTAATGAAGTTAGTAACGTCAATACATATAATAAGAAACTCTCATCAGTGAATGCTAGCTGTGAAACGTTCTATGGCCACAATTTTGTATTTTCGTGTTATTGTATCTGGGTAAATTGGAGTTGTATGAATGTTCCACGTAGTCTATACACTTCCTATACAACTCACTCCAGATAAGAGTAAATGGCTGTTTTTTGGTTTATTAATTAATTTATTAATTTATGTTTTTGTTTCCTCGTTAGACCTCCATGAAGCCTAAAAAAACACCGGTACTTATAACCGAAACTACCACTAATTATTTCTCAATATTTGAAGGCTATTATATAATGAGGATGTTGCAAAGATCATATTAAAATTTGTTTCAACCTCCGGAGATCCATTTTATGTGCACTATATAAAGCACTGTAAAAACAAAAAACTCTCCATGTAATTCTCCCTATTGACGGCAGTGAAATTCTTATCAAGCCCTTTACTGTTAACATATATGCTGATTTCAATAATTCATGGGAGGTGAGGTGGGGCAAAGCCCCCCTCTCAACCCATCCTTTATCCAAAGGCAAAACAAAATTGTATATTTACTCTGAAAATGACATACATCGGAGTGATTTAAGATCGTTGGAAAATGGGAGAAATAAAGTTTTCCGGGGATCGTAACTAATTTCAACTACTGTATAATGATGAAAACTACCTAAAACCCATAAGAAAAACCATGGGAAAATTAGTGGTAGTTTCGGTTGTAATATTTTCCAAAACACCCCTAGACTCCCCTTCAAGATAAATTTTTAATTTTGTTTTTAAATTATAAAAATATCTCGGGCCGAAGGCCGGTTTCTATTTAAATTACAGGCTCCCTATCGCCCGCCAGGAAAATGTCAATACCTAAATGGCACAAAAGGTCTTTAAATTGACAACGAGATGGGGCGAAAGGAGTTAAAATTGCAAAACTAGTGGGCCGAAGGTCTCAAAATCTGAAAACTAATGTGGCTAAACGCGAGGGAGAAAGGGGTCCAGGACAACGACCCATTTCCCCTTAAAACCAGCTATGAGAAAACGCCCTGTGGCCTTAACGTTTGTGCTGTTGTGTTTGGTCGGAGTGCAGGGCTGCGTTCACCCACTATTCGCTATGCAAAACGTCAGGTATGGTTGTGTAATAACTGGCGGTTGTTGCCAGACACGATACGGCATTCAGTAAAGTAATACAGAAAATTATGCAATACTCCTTTGGTATTTAAATAGTTTGTTGCATTAACTGGGATGGATGTAGTTACCGGGTGTACCACTACCGACATACAACATAAATCATCTATAAATACTTGTAATAAAATAAATACTTATAAATCTATAATACTAGGTTAGGTTAGGTTAGGTTGTTTGGTTAGGGTAATGTATTTATGTATCCAAAGGCAGTCAAAATAGACGGGAAGATGATGGTGAGCGTCCGCTTAGTGTAAACAAGACGGGCGGTACACCCGGTAACTACATTCTTGCCCATTAACTTCTGGATGTAGTCAAATTTGTTTTAATTTCTTATATATCTAATGATATATTATTGTCTGACATGTTGTTTTTTTTTTTTTTTTTTTTTTTTTTTTTCTATATTCCAACTTACTTCCTCTCGGGCATAGGCTGAGAGCCTTAACATTCACCGCTTTACAATGAACAGTGAAGCCCGTGAGGTCTTGTTCCAGACTAGGGAGTGAGACATGTGAAGCACGTAGAGTACAACGAGCACCTGCCATCTTGCCTTCACATTAGGCACGGTGCTCACTCATGGCCCGAAACGACCCCATCTCTGAAGCCACCTCGTTCCTGTGCTTCACTGTCTCACCCACTACACTCGGACTCTCACACTTACACACACACAACGCCACCTGTTGAGCAGATAACTCACCAGGCATTGCACCCCTATAGCATATTTTGAATATGGGAATATTCATACAGTGCTATTTAATCAGGGAACAATGAGGGTATTTTATTGACGTTTCGGTGGGCTTGTGGTAATGCACTGATACTAGGTACAGCACAAATTCCATCCCAATAATATCTTCCCATTGATACATCGGGATTTGAACCCGGGACCTTTGGATTACCAGGCCAGTGGCAAGACCACTCCACCACACCTCCCCTACACAGCAATACGCTGCCTTGCGTATTGCTTAGCGAATTGTGGCTGAACGCAGCCCAGAGCTGTTGTCTCCAGAAGTGCCCTTCAACATTATACAAACAACAAGTACATGGCTATGAACTAATTATTCAATATCCTGTGTTTTATAATATTTGAGCACGGCGTGCAAGACTAGTAATTGTGGCAAAATGAGTGTCAACAATGAATACAGTCCACCTATGTCAACATAAAGTGACATTCTGTAGACTAATTGATGGATAATCTATGTTGGTGTTTGGATTACCATGGCAATAGAGAGTAGTGACTTTTGCCGTGTGATATATAACTCAAAATAATAAGTTAAGTGTATTCCAAGAACAAGTGACACGATTGAAAAGTAATTGAACAGCCTTTAAGGCTATAAGGAAGTTAAGATGTGTTCACACCAAGGCATTCCGCAAACTTTCTAGCCATCAAAAACTCGCACATTTCTTGTATTGCTTCTCAATATCGATGTTTACAGCTCCAACTTCAAGATGGCCTGAGACTCAGAAGCGGTCAGTTGGTGGATATTCATCGTAACCAGCTAGAATAGTGATGATTGCAATGTGGATTATAAAACTGCGACCAAGCACAGGCGCAGAACTAGGTGACTACTGAACTGGTGCTACAGTATAAGGTAATGGATTCTTGGGCTTAATGTTAATATTTTGTGTTATGCCCCAGCCAGGGTTCGAACCATAGAGTACAGAAGGATAGAGAGAAAAGAAGGACGCTACAAATCTGAAAATAGCGAGCCGCGCGTTCGAGAGATGGCAACACGGTCGCAAGGGAAAATGAGAGGGTCTCCATTAATTCGTAATAATCCCTACCTTGTACTAATAACGCTATTAATAATCAATTATACGCTATCCAGAGACTCTGTAGACATGACAGAGTTAAATAGACATAAGTAGAGGCTACTGTAAAGGCCAGATCATCGTGATCATCCTCATATTGTCGTCAATATGAGGAGGTTCACAGCCATGTCTCTTCTACCTCCACCATTGTTGTTGTGAGAGTGGGGAGTTGCCAACGTCAAACATGCTGGGCCAAAATATCCCTAGATGTCGTAAGTATAACCTATGAACGTGTTTCGTGGAATTTCTTGTTTTAGTACAACTTTATAAATTAACATCTACATAACATGTAACTAATAATATATATTCAAAATTAAATTTTAATTTTTGTTGTGTTGCTTATAGTTATACAGTTTACATCATATATAAGTATTTTTTATTGTATATGTATTCCTAATATTTTCCTCTTGTTTTTATATTTTTTTTAAATAATTTACAAGTGTTTTTACCAACATTAAATCACTCTAAGCTTAAAGACGTTCCTTTTTTAATCTATTGCCCCCTCATTTTGCGGAATATCCCTTAACTTTGGTAACACTGCAAACAAGCCAGGCGCACAGATATCAAGGAGTATCTAATAAGGAAAAACGACTGAGGTGTTTTGTTTGTATGCCCTAAAACAGTCCTGCTACCAAATCCCTAGGACGCGCGGTAAAATAACAGCGTGACGTCACGCTTTAGCCTCTATTCAATCTGTACTCTAGGGAAGTGGCTGTGAACCTCCTCATAATGACGAAAAATTCACGATGATCTGGCCATTACAGTAGCCTCTACTTACGTCTATTTAACTCTGTCATGTCTATAGAGTCTCTGGATAGCGTAGAATTGATTATTAATAGCGTTATTAGTACAAGGTAGGGATTATTACGAATTAATTGGGACCCTCCCATTTTCCTTTGCGATAGTGCTGCCATCTCTAGAAAGCGCGGCTCGCTATTTTCAGATGTGTAGCGTCTCTCTTTCCTCTCTATCCTTCTGTACTCTATGCTTATTAACGCGACCGTACACGAGTGAGCCGTAATAAGGATGCACCCCTAGCAATCACTGAATCGTTGAAGCCAAACTCTGAAGCAATTTGGATATGCTCTATTACTTTCTTATCTCATTTGGATTGGACTCAGATTCAGATGTAGACGCATTTTGACTGCCTAGTGTAGTATCAACGACAAAAGTTCGTTCCTCCAACCTGCAACTATTTGCATCCGAATCATCTGGGGGTCGAGAAACGAGTGAGGAGTTGCCAACGTCAAACATGCTGGGACAAAATATCCCTAGGTGTCATAATTATAACCTATGAACGTATTTCGTGGAATGTCTTGTTTAAGTGCAGGTTTATAAATTAACATCTACAAAACATGTAACTAAAAATATATATTCAAAATGACATTGTAATTTTTGTTGTGTTGCTCGTAGTTATACAGCTTACATCATATATAAGTATGTTTTATATTGTATATGTATTCCTAATATTTTCCTCTTGTTTTTATATATCTAATTTATTTTAAATAATTTACAAGTGTTTTTACCAACATCAAAACACTCTTAAAGACGTTCCTCTTTAATCTATTGCCCCCTCATTTTGCTGAATTTCCCATAACTTTGGTAACACTGCAGACAAGCCAAGCGCACAGATAACAAGGAGTATCTAATAAGGAAAAACGACTGAGTTGTTTTAGTTGTATGCCCTACAACAGTCCTGTCACCAAATCCCTATGACGCGCGGCAAAATAACCGTGTGAAGTTACACTTTTAGCTCTATCCTTCTGTACTCTATGGTTCGAACCCAGGCCAGTAGTGCAGCACTCCAGGACCTAAACCACTAGACCACCGAGGAGCTTAAAAGTAATGGCTTCATTTGGAATTATATCCCATCCACCACCACCCGCTCTGACTCGTGATCACGAAGAGGACAGTTACAATTTGGGTTTCTTTTCTAATATTATTTTGTATACTTTACAGTAATTTACATACAAGCACTTTAATATCTCTTTACCTGCGGAAGTTGCGAATAATTGAGATTACCCTCCCCCCCCCCCCTCTCACTAACGCACACACACACACAAACAAACACAATCTCACTCACACAAAACACGTACAACACTACCACGCATGCATTTATACCCACACGACACGACACACACACACACACACTAACACACACACACACACACACTAACATACACACACACACACTAACATACACATGACACCAACAAAATTAAAGCTGGAATTGCCTTCATTACACACCTCGCTGACAACAGGGGGGGGGGGGGGGGGAGCAGCAGCAGCCAGACATTGGGAGGGAACGAGTGGAAAAGTGGAAAGGAGGGGGGGGGGGGGGACGTCTCATGGCCGGCTGGTAATACATATAATGGTGTGTATTATCAAATACACATGCCGCTAGACAAGCACTCCCGCCCCCCCCCCCCCCCACACAACTATACACTATTATGTAACTATGAGTGCACACACCATACATAGCGTGCGCGGCATATCATTTTATCAACCATATTTGCAACAGGGTGGCGAACCTTGGCAATGTTGTTTAGAGACTGCATTGAGTGTGGAAGGGAACACAGGAGAATATGTATACATTGGGGATTGGTTCACTTTTTGGTCGATTTTTGTGTATATTCGTTTTTAGTTTCCTCTCTATACCTCCATCAAACTTAAAAAACATCCATTAAATCCACCTTCTAGATTAATTTGGATAAAGATTACTTTTAGGACCGACTAATTTGTTTTATTATTTGTATTTATTTTCTTTTTTCTTTCAGATACAGTGTTCTCTTTTACTGAAGAGGAGCTGAACTGAGTATTTAATCATTATCCAACAATCTAAAAATATGCCCTCCCACTAGTGGGGCGGGCTATGAATATCAGGGAAAATGAGAGGTTCAAGAGGATAAAAGGCGAAAAATAGGCTGTATTTGGCAATAACCGTTTGCCGTGGGATACAGAATTTACCCCCCCTCACCCCCCAAGACTAATTGAAATCCTCATCTATGTGGCCAGCAGGATGCAAAATCCTCATTTTCCCTAACTGACCCTATTGTTGGATAATGGGTGAATGCTCACTTCCGACATTCCTGGGATGATAGGTAAATACTCACTTTTGATAGTCTTCAATATATAAATCCACTGGATGTGAACGAAAATTACATATACACACAACAAATCGAAAGACGGATGAGAGTCATCCAGCTGAAGATGCCATTGTGGGCACACTAGTGATCACTAGTCAGCCACCCTCACCTTCTTCTCCAATATATTGCATTATGGGATATGCGCAGTTTCACATGACAGGTGATTGGCTAAATGGGTGTGACGTCATCCAGGGAATTCCATTGCTATTGGTTGATTATTTCACGCCACTTTTCAAGTCAGTAGACAGTGTCCAGACACACGACTGTAGCGAAGATGGTGACTGTAGCGAAGATGGTGGCGGGGCTGTTTATAGGGAAACTATTATTTTGTATTAGGCTATAATATATCCATTATAAAACATTTGAGCTCGTAATGACATATACAGCAATTATGAATATTATGCTCTACCAGACCTATTAGACCTAAAAAGATCGATGGGAATACTGTCGGTCCTAAAGATAATCTTTTCCTAAATGGGTAAATTTTTCGGTAGAAAATGTCCCGACCAAAGGCCGGTTCTTCCAAAATTACAGGCTCACTATCGTTTGCCAGAAAAAAATCGATATCTAAATAGCACGAAAGGTCTTAATATTAACAAAGAAATGGGACAAAAGGTCTTAAAATCGCCAAACTAATGAGCTGAACGTCTAGTAATCTGAAAATTAATGGGGATAAACATGAGGAAGAAAGGGTGTCCAGAAAAAACGACCCATCTCCCCTTCATCACTTGCAGGGCCATATGGAAAATATGGAACGTCACTTTAACGAAGGATTGGTCGTTTGTCTGTACCCTTTCTCCCTCGTGTTTAGCCCTATTCGTTTTTGGATTTTAAGGCGTTCGACTCATTAGTTTGGCGATTTTAAGATCTTTTGCCCCATTTCTTTCTCCGTATTAAAACTTGTCGTGTCATTTAGGTGTCTTATTTTTTGCTGGCGAGCGATAGGAGCCTGTAATTTAAGAGGAACCAGCCTCCAGCCCGGAAATTTTTCTTTTGAAAAATGTACATATTTATATTGAAGAAGGGTCTTGGAAGGGTGATTTTTTAAGGTTGTTGGAGGTCTACGGAGGAAACTAAATCAATAATAAAAAGATACATAAATTAGCTAATAAATACGCCCATTCCCCCTTACATTAGTATACTTAACCCCTTCAGCACGATTACGCCTTCATACATTTGATTCTGGCTAAAATTAGACAATTTTATGGAGTTTGAGAAGGACCTATGTTACTCAGCGGGTATATTGAGATCGTATTTACCCCTTTGAGTCCTTGATATAGATTATATGCTGAAACCACCACGGGTCAATGTCAAGTTTATGTAATTAAATTGCTAAACACAAATTGTTTATCTATTTTAGAGTTGTGTAAGGGTGTTTTGATGTATTTTGATGTGTGTGGGTACCATCCTAATGCTAGTAAATCTGTACAAATAGTGAAAGAAGACTAGTATGAAGAAGCGGTGCGGACTTTTGATGGGACAAGAGTGAAGATTACAAAGGATGGTCAACGCCATTTGGGAGCAGTAATAGGCACAGAGGAATGCAAGAGAGGCTATGTGCGAAAAAAGGTCGCGGAGTGGGTAAAGGAAGTGAAAACCCTGGCAGACATTGCGAAATCTGAACCACATGCTGCATATACTGCTTTCACATATGGTGTTAAGCACAGATGGACCTTTCTTATGAGAACAGTGCCAAACATTGGACAGATGCTCCAACCGCTGGAAGAAGCAATCTGAGGAGCATTCATACCTGCTTTAACAGAGATGGAAGGTGTCACGCAAAAGCTAAGAGATCTATTAGCTCTTCCGCCAAGGTTCGGAGGTATGGGGTCCATAAACCCTGTGGAGGCGGCACCTCATGAGTACCAAAATTCCCTTAAACTTACTACGTCTCTGACAGAAAAAATACGGGAGCAAAATGAAAATTATGAGGTGGACGAAGAGGAACAACGAAATGCAAGACAGGAAATTACAAAGAGCAGAGAAGAGAGACAGAAACATAGCCTAGAACAAATTAAGACCGAATGTAGGGAAGAACTGAAAATGAGAGTTGAGATGGCACAAGACACGGGGGCTTCAAATTGGCTCACTTCATTACCAATAAAGGAAAAAGGCTTCAGCTTAAATAAACAAGAATTCAATGATGCCGTAGCCTTGAGGTATGGGTGGCCAGTTTCGAACCTGCCGCTGAAATGTGCATGTGGTGAAATAAACAACTCAGACCACTGTAGGACCTGTAAGAAAGGAGGATTCATCTGTATCCGGCATGATGAAGTACGAGACATCACTGCACAAATGCTGGACGAGGTGTGCCCTGATGTCAGAATCGAACCGGAACTTCTACCAATGGACGGACAGCGCTTGGCCCACAATACTGCAAATACTTCAAATGAAGCAAGTGCTCGAGGTTTTTGGACGAGGGGACAACGGTCTTTTTTCGACATTAGAATCTTCAACCCAAGAGCACAAAGATATCGTGAGCGAGGACACAAGGCGGCATACTTGGGAAACGAAAGTGAGAAAAAACGCGCTTATGAAGAAATAATTTTGAACAGGGATCAAGGAAGCTTTACTCCTCTGGTCTTCTCATCCTCGGGAGGAATGGGACCTTCTGCAAGTGTCTTCTATGCCAGATTAGCTGAACAAATATCGGAGAAAAAGCACCAGCATAGAAGCCAAGTCATAACTCGGATGAGATGCTGGCTCTCTTTCTCTCTTATCAGGTCTGCACTCCTATGTCTCAGGGGTACAAGGTCCTCCCCGCTACAGAGGACAAGAGTGAGAGACTTGGACTTTGAAATGGTCGTGGCGGAGGGCCGTATTGGGGAACAACTAGGTTGATTGTAGGGAGGTACTGGTACAATAAGATAAACTATAATGTAAACTATATATAGGGGAGGTGTGGTGGAGTGGTCTTGCCACTGGCCTGGTAATCCAAAGGTCCCGGGTTCAAATCCCGATGTATCAATGGGAAGATATTATTGGGATGGAATTTGTGCTGTACCTGGTATCAGTGCATTACCACAAGCCCACCGAAACGTCAATAAAATACCCTCATTGTTCCCTGATTAAATAGCACTGTATGAATATTCCCATATTCAAAATATGCTATAGGGGTGCAATGCCTGGTGAGTTATCTGCTCAACAGGTGGCTTTGTGTGTGTGTAAGTGTGAGAGTCCGAGTGTAGGGGGTGAGACAGTGAAGCACGGGAACGAGGTTGCTTCAGAGATGGGGTTGTTTCGGGCCATGAGTGAGCACCGTGCCTCATGTGAAGGCAAGATGGCAGGTGCTCGTTGTACTCTACGTGCTTCACATGTCTCACTCCCTAGACTGGAACAAGACCTCACGGGCTTCACTGTTCATTGTAAAGCGGTGAATGTTAAGGCTCTCAGCCTATGCCCGAGAGGAAGTAAGTTGGAATATAGAAAAAAAAAAAAAAAACTAGAATAAGATAGATTGTACACCACATTGTAACTGTCACCTTAATAACAAATATAATTTTGATGTGTAATAATAGTAGGAAATGCATATATAGCCATTACACAATAATTTAAAAACACGCCCCCCATTACCGAAAATTAACTATTTGGCCATAACCGTTTGCCGTGGGATACAAAATATGTTGGGGGGGGGGGGGGACGCAGTACTTATTGATATCCTCATATATTTCAACAGTAGGGGCAAACACCTCATTTTCCCCAACGCAAGTCGCCAAGGCTACACTCGCGGCGGATGTAAACAAACCCACCCGCCTCTTGCGAGATACAAAGGAGTACAAAGGAAAACAACCAACAACAGATCATGCGACTCCTCGAGGTTACTTGCCCTCCAAAACACTGCTGTTCCAAGTGTTGCAACAGTATTTCGGAGAGACTGTGGGAAAGATGTGAGAAAGAAGTGCTGCCCTGGGGCTTAGTCCATGGTAGGGAAAATTATATTTAGATCTATTAGGTTATTGAGCAAACACTACGAAAAGAAAATATTTATTCAATTACAAATGCAGTCAACCTTGGGTTCACGGCAAGGTGCTTGTCTAAGCGATCTTTGCAACGCTGTTGCAGTCTATGACATCTCGATGAAGCCCATTCCACAAGTTTACGACTCGATTGAAGAAGAAATTCTTGGATTCGTTAGAGTTTAATGATTTACCAATGATTTTGCAGCCATTTCCCCACGTTTAGTTTGATCAGTCAATCATAAAATATTTATTAACTTGAACAAGATCACTTTTCAATCTGCGCTTGGTTAATGGATATAAATTTAGTTCTTTAAGACGTTCCTCGTATGGTTTGTCCGAAGACAGGATATCATCTTGGTAACTCTACGTTGAACTTGTTCCAATTTGTCTATATATTTTTGATAGTAAGGGCACCAACACTGAACGCAGTATTCCAAACGTGGGCGCACTAATGAATTGTAAAGGGTGAGGATACTGTCTTTTGATTTATGTTCAAATTATCTACCTATGATACCTATAATTTTGTTTGCCTTCTTAACAACTTCAGCATAATACTGACTTGGTTTTAAGTTTTGGATAATGTTACTCGTAAATCGGTTTTTCTGTCTACACTCTTTAGCTGGGTGCCATTCATCGAGTAGTCTGGGTTTTTTTAAAGTTTGATGCTGGTCTAACGAAGTTGCTATACAATAAATATATATATATATATATACTGTATATATATACATTATACATATACAGTATATACTGTATGTTATGCCGGGATATAATATTTATACCCGTTACCCAGTCTTTACTAAAATCCAATTATGGACTTATAGACCGTAAATATCCTCAACAGGAACACATCGAACACGTTCTTAATAAAACAAAATAGGTATTCAATCAGGTGCTACAAAACTCAATGACCACACACATGTAAATTGTATACATATGGTTTATTCAATGACATAGGGTTTATGTATGGGTACTCGTATTACTTCTTACGATACACTCCGGATTTGTCAATGCGTTGCATAATTATTTCAATATTAAGATCACGGATATATTGAGCTAAATGAGGGCTGAGAGTTAACTTAACTATTATAAGAAACAGTAAGCAACACATGGAACGCATTTGATTATGAATAATCAAACTCTACTTAAGAATACAAAGTATAAACATATTGTGGTAATATAAAATAAGAATTATGCAACTATAAGAATGAACACGTGACCTATAGAATCAACCCTTAATAATAATATTCATGTGAGTCGAGTGTCTAACGCGTTTCTATTCTATCAAAGTAATATATAATTAAAAGACTCTCCGAATATGAGAGGATGAAACGAATTGAGGAATAAAGACAGGTACACGGATGGCTGGTTCGACTAACGCTCACGGGGGGGTGAGTGGCGCTCGTGGCAGGTGAATTAGCACGGGTAGGGTGGCTGACCAAGTAGATAGCTCAGGTCATTCTAGTTACTGCGGTCTTGTAACTTGTAACTGTTAGTGCGATTACAATCTTAATATTCGGGAGAACGAAATGAAATTACTGGGAATGGTGTGTTGAATTATTTTTATAATTTAATCTCTTCTTAACTTAAATCGAGTAAATTATGATCTGAACATATATTCTTTCAATCGACTATATGTAACAAAAATAACTCTGGTCGAGGAATTCAGATTTAGTATTTATTCTCTGATCATAAATTAATAGAAGATTAATATCTCTTAAGCGAAACTGGTAGAAAGTACAGTTAACAAAACTAACGTAGTTAACTAATACTGAAGAACGCTTAAATAAACTTAGCGTATACGAATAATTAAGTACAATATTAATTATAAGTAAATGACGTACACGACGAAGTTGTACTAAGGAAAATACCCAAAAAGGTATAACAAGATATCTGAACTAGTTAACAGAGTCTTATATAGAATTCACCCAATAAGCGGTGTATTCGAATGATGAATAATTAGATAACAGAATCTATGCAATGCTAGAATTCCTAGACGAGAAGAATCAGAATTATCTACATCAGTAATCAAATGAACATAAATACAGTTCATATAATAATTGAATTAACGCTTAGACAAACGAGCGTAAGTTTAGGATCTCAGGAAGAAAGTATATATAATAATTAATAACAATTCTTCTCAACGAGGGGGGACTGAGATAAACAGAATATGAAATTGAGCTAGGTTCTAGGTAACAGGTTCTTATTCAAAGAAGGGAATAATTACACGTAATTAACTTCGACTTCAACTTGCAACATACATAATAGAATAGACATATACAAGGAAAATCTGTGAGTATTTAACTGAGTGAATTAATTAACACAAGTATGTAACATATGCGTAAGACGTTCTAGGAGAGTTATATATAAAAAAATAACACTAGATCTTAGGCACAGATCTATATAACAATTAACACAAATTATGAGGGATTAACACATACGCAATGAATAAGGATATTGGACACAGATATATAGATAATTTAGCACTGTAATATTCACATATTTTAACCTTACCTTCAGAGCAATAATCACAATGTAAGATACTCAGAGACAGTTAGGGTAATATAGGAGGGTAGAGAGTTGAGAGTATGTCTGGCCGACGTTGAACGTAGATCCACAGGGCAGTACTTCAGGAGGAAAATGCTTTTCACAATCAGGCCTTCAGGATCCGGACTTCAGAAGGCACACAGCAGGTTCGGCATACTCTCAGGGCAGGGGGAAGGGCAAGACAAGGCTCCACTGTTGTTAGATGTCCCGGACTTCTCAGATTTAAGGACATTACCCCAGTGGATGTTTGCTTACTTTTCCTATAATCTCGTTGAGGCTATGTTGGACTTAATTCTTGCCTCTCGCTTATAGGAATTCAATGGAAAAAGGATATTGTGAAATGTTGTGATATAGCTGTGACGGTTAATATTTAACTAAGACATACATGGTAATTATTGTTAGGTACATAAGGATAATAGTTATTTTATTTAGTACTTAGGTGATAGTTACTTAGCTTAGTATGCATGCAATATTGATTATAATGATTACTTCATAATTGAAGCTCATTGGCAAACTTTGTAACAGTTCGCCTATCCTTTCTTTTTCCGCTATGTTTGATAGGTCTCCAAGTCCATCATAAGTTGTAGACCTAATTAGATCCACTTGTTCCGGTAGCATTCCGGCCTTTGGTGTTTAATTTGCATAAACATTTCTTCGTTGTAATGCAAATCAGGTGTCTGGACAAATGGTGGCTGGTGATTGGCGGGCATAGTTTGAAACCGATGTTGTGATAGGGTATCAGGATTTCCCTTTACCTGGGGTGACTGCCCTAGATGACCTGGCTCCGTGTTCCATAGAGTCTGAGAAATTCCTGAGGTCATGGGGTGCTCGGGTAGATGTTGTTCCCTCCTTTTCTTATGCTCCCGCTTCTTATTTCTGCCCATTTGCAGGCTAGCAATCTTGCAAGTGTCCCTGGAGCCTGTTCTCACTAACCCCGTCACTTCAATATATATATATACTACTGATATGGGTATTAGCATATACTTTATAATGTACATAAGTTGCATATTATACATATTTTAGGAACACGTGTATCTATTAATCCCTTCAGTACCAGTGACGTACTTTTCATTGTATTCATGTAATTATTAGGTTATTTTATTCAAACTAGGAAGGGCCTCTAGCAATTAATTTAACTCCTACTGTCTCATGTATCCCTTTTAGCTCCTACAGATCGTTCTTAAGGGGGATGGTTCACTTTTTGATCGGTTTATTCATATATTTATTATTTTTTTACTTTCCTCCCTAGACCTCCATCAAACTTAAAAATCATCAACTAGATCCCCCTTCTAGATTTATTTGTAAAATTTTCGGTAAAAAAAATGCCCGGCCATAGGCCGGTTCTTTCAAAATTACATGCTCGCTATCGTTCGCCAGGAAAAATATCTACACCTAAATAAAAAGGAAAGGTCTTAATATTGACAAATAAATGGGGCGAAAGGTCTTAAAATCGCCGAAATAATGGGCCCAACATCTAATAATATTCACACAAATGGTGTTAAACAAGATGAAAAAGGGGGACCAGACAAAACGACCCAAAAACGTCTCCTTCAGCTAAGATAAGGCATTATCGACGTCACCGTTATTGCAAGGGTTAATAAATATAAATACTTTCACTTAGATAAGATTGAATTGTCGACTTGCGAGTTTCGTTCGATAAGGAAGTTGGAGCTGTAGACAAAGATATTTATCAGAATTTACAGCTAAAATATGGTCGTAGTACATTTATACATATATATAACTCAATTCAACATAACATTTATCCATCAGAAACGTAGCCTACATTAGTATTGCATTTTTGTTTAATATCGATGTATAAGGGAATCAGTTGTTTCAGGGTTGGCTTTCGTAATGCAACCTGATTATGGTTTGACTCCCAGGTAACCAAATAATCATATGTTTAACCAACCCCTTCTGTACCGGTGACGTCTTTTGTATTTTATTCCAGCTATATTAAGACGATTGTATCCACTTTAAACTGGACCTCAAGCAAGTAGGAGGCTTTTTTACTACCATAGATCCTTCTTAAGCTGCACAAAAATCCTCTAAACAAAGTTAGAATAAAATGTTAAAAGACGTCGCCGGTACAGATCGAAGGGCCTAATCGGCATGTAAAACCTGTTCGTACACTGGATACACTATACCATGCTATAGCGCTCTCTCTCTCTCTCTCTCTCTCTCTCTCTCTCTCTCTCTATATATATATATATATATATATATATATATATATATATATATATATACAGTATATGTAATATGTAAGTGTAATGTGTGTGTATATATATTTTTCTCTATCTCCTTTTTTTCTCTGTTCTTTACTTCTGTTGCATTACGTTCTGTCTCTCCTTACTCATTCTCCTCTTCCCCCCCCCCCCTCTCTCTCTCTCTCTCTCTCTCTCTCTCTCTCTCTCTCTCTCTCTCTCTCTCTCCTTCCTGTATATATCCTGTTATGGGGAGATGGGCCGTTTTTCTGGTACCCCCTTCTTCCTCATGTTTAGCCCCATTAGTGTTTCGAATTTAATACGTTCGGCCCATTAGTTTGGTGATTTTAAGACCTTTCACCCCATTTCTATGTCAATATTAAGACCTTTCGTGACATTGTTTTTCCTGGCGAACGATAGCGAGCTTGTAAAAGTAGGCCGTGACATTTTTCTACCGAAAAATGTACAAATAATCTTGAATGGGGGATCTATTGGATGTTTTTTAAAGGTTTGATGGAGGTCTAAGGAGGAAACTAAAACATAAACGAATATATAAATAAATGGAACCAAAAAATAACCACTGTCCCCTTAACCCGACTGTCTATGACGGTGTGCGATCCACTATTGAAGCTGATATATTTTGTCTTGGTTAGTCATGCATCTCCCTCTACCTTTTCAGCAAGTCATGTCACCGGTCACTCTGGCTGGCTGGGTATATCGGATTTGTGAGGTGACGCGCCTTCACATATTCAACCTGTTTCTTTGCGTCATGTCACTCTTATGATGTCGTAGTCATATTAGTCCGCTTGATCAGACTGTGTATGTCGGATTGATGACGTGGCGTGTGTTGATGCGTGTGTCAATATATCACATAATTCCTACCATTTTACTAGACATCACCGAGTCTTATCACTGCTCACTTCATCGCACTGTACATCGGAGTTGTGACCCGCCGTACTTCAATAATTCAAGCTGTTTATCCGCGTCTGTTAGTTATGTCACTCGTGTAAGTTGTCAGTCATGCCACACTATATTTTCGTTGAGTCATGGCACCTGGCATAACATCAGACTGCTCATATTCGATAAGATATGTCATGGTCTGTATATATCTATCAAGCTGATTATGTCACTTAAAGGAAGGGGGGATGGGGGAAGGAGTAGTTTGTTCCCTAGACCTCCATTATGCTCTACACCCCCCCTCCTCCCCCCGGTTCCTCTCTAATGTCCAGACTCGCTACCGGTCAAGCCGTTTTAAATCTTCGCTCAGTCACGCCACTTCGCTATATTAGGTAGTGCATTCTCTGATTTATGACATGACGTGCTTTCAGATATTAAAGTTGACATATCCGCTAGTCATGTCGCTCTTGTTACGCGCTGAATCATGTCATTTATCTTTTCACCCTCATATCAGTTTATTAGGCTGTGTATATTGGATTTATGTCCTAGCGTGCCTTTATATATTAGGCTGTGTATATTGGATTTATGTCCTAGCGTGCCTTCATATATTAGGCTGTGTATATTGGATTTATGTCCTAGCGTGCCTTTATATATTAGGCTGTGTATATTGGATTTATGTCCTAGCGTGCCTTCATATATTAGGCTGTGTATATTGGATTTATGTCCTAGCGTGCCTTCATATATTAGGCTGTGTATATTGGATTTATGTCCTAGCGTGCCTTTATATATTAGGCTGTGTATATTGGATTTATGTCCTAGCGTGCCTTCATATATTAGGCTGTGTATATTGGATTTATGTCCTAGCGTGCCTTCATATATTAGGCTGTGTATATTGGATTTATGTCCTAGCGTGCCTTCATATATTAGGCTGTGTATATTGGATTTATGTCCTAGCGTGCCTTCATATATTAGGCTGTGTATATTGGATTTATGTCCTAGCGTGCCTTCATATATTAGGCTGTGTATATTGGATTTATGTCCTAGCGTGCCTTCATATATTGGATTTATGTCCTAGCGTGCCTTCATATATTGGATTTATGTCCTAGCGTGCCTTCATATATTGGATTTATGTCCTAGCGTGCCTTCATATATTCAAGATATGTGATTCACTTAGTCATGTCAATCTCAACATAACGCCGAGTGATGTCATTCATATTTTCGTCGAGTCATGTCACCTGGCATATTTCCAGACTGTACATATCGGATTAATATCATAGCGTTAGTTAGTTAGTATTGGACTTCATAGGCTATCAACCCTTCTGGATTATTAAGCCAGAACCCTGTAAGTCAAGAATAGCTTCAGGACTGGAGCCTCTTTACGAGAACACCCTTATCATAGCGTGCCTAACTGTATTCAAGGTGATATGTGTGTTATAGTTTGTCATGTTGCTTTTCGCAGAGTCATGTCACTGCTCACTCTACCATGGCGTGCTTTGCTGATATATAGCCTGTCATATCTTCAAATACTATAGTTCATATCACTCTTCTATTTCGTCGGGTCAGGCTATATTGCTTACACGATCAGTCTACTTGAGGGGAGATTTCCACTTAAATGTTGTTCTGGATTCCTGTCTCCCTCATGTTTAGCCCCACTACTTTTGAAATTTTAAGACGTTCGTCCCATTAGATTGGCGATTTTAGGAATGTTCACCCCATTTCTGTCAATTTTAAGACATTTCGTGCCAATTAGGTGTCGATTTTTTTCCTGGCGAGCGATAGCGAGCCTGTAATTTAAGAGGAATCGGTCTTCGGCAGGGACATTTTTCTATCGAAAAATGTAAAAACGTGTCTTGAAAAGGGGTGAACTTTTAAGCTTGATGGAGGTCTAGCGGACAAAGTAAGAACCTCCTCTTAATATTGAGTCATACCATTGGCACAATTGAGTTGGTATTGTTCTATTAGATTCCTAGAGGTCCATCTTAAGCTACGCAAAATCATCTAATGGTAGCGAGGATAAACCAAAATGCGTCCTAATAATAATGTTGAATTATTTCCTCAGTTAATGCTAAGGGGGATGAGCTTATTTATTTGCTCATTTATGTATCGTTATTTATTTGCTCATTTATGTATCGTTATATATTTGTTTCCAGTTTCCTCCCTAGATCTCCATCAAGCTTAAAAAAACATCCATTACATCACACTTCTAGATTAATTTGTACATTTTTTGGTAGAAAAATGTCCCGGCCGAAGGATGGTTCTTCCAATATTACAGGCTCACTATCGTTCGCCAGGAAAATAATAGACACCTAAATAGCACGAAAGGTCTAAATATTGACAATGAAATGGAGCGGAAGGTCTTAAAATCGATAAGCTAATGGGGCAAACATCTTAACATTTGAAAACTAGTGGGGCTAAACATGAAGGAAAAGGGAATCTAGAAAAACGAGCCATCTGTCCTTAAGGTATGCTGGCAAGTTGACCCAAATGTCCATCCATGTGTCACCCTGCACTGTGTTCATCACTGACTCCTTAGGGCGAGGTAGTGGCCCTTCTCTCTCATGTTTAGCCTCATTGGTATGGCGATTTCAAGACGTTCTTTATATTAATTTGTCGATTCTAAGACCTTTCGTCCCGTTTCTTTATCAATATCGAGACCTTTCGTGTCATTTAAGTGACGATGTTTTCCTGGCGAGCGATAGAGAGCCTTCAATTTTGGAGGAACCCTTCGGCCGGGAAATTTTTCTACCAAACAAATTTACACATTTATCTCGAAGGGAGATCTTGAGGATAATTAATTAAGCTTAATGAAGGTCTAGGGAGAAAACTAAAACATCGCCCTTAAAATTCACCATCACCAATATATCTGCAGAGTCATATGTCACTTTATTCACCGCCTCTTAACTATAAACTTTATTAAACATTTATAGCAATATTGACGAGCCTACAGATTAGGCTAATTCGTGCAACGGGGATTTTGGGCGGATTAGCATCATTATGCTTGGGATTAGGAGGCTCGCGAGGTTCATAAAGTATAATTCGGGACACGGGGGCTCCGAGATAATTATGAGAGGAAATTAATCTGAGCGTATTTATGGCATGCATGTGAGGACAGAGACACAGGTTCATACATACTCATACACACACGCAAATACACACGCGCGAACACCCACGCGCATGCAAATCCAAGCACAAACACTCACGAAGGCACACCCACTCTCACAAGCACACTCCCTCTCTCTCTTTTTCACACACACACACACACACACACTCTCACACACACCCACACATCCATACTCTCAACTTCCCTCCCTCCCTCCCTCCCGCTCCCCTGTCTTCCAACTTCCCCCTTCACACACAAACAAATACAATAAGCCTTGCACACGATGAATACCTCTGTCGTCAGCCTGCTACTCACCCAGGATGCTTCAAACCCTTCTCCCTCGACCCGCCGAATTTAGCTGATTGGTCGAATGCCACCATCATTTCACCTAGGATCTTTAGGTCAACCAAAAAGATGGTCAATTTAACCCAGATGACGATTGGAAGATAATCTTGTTGGCCCTGAAAATAATCTGGTCGACTAGAAAAATATTGTCGACATCAGTCAAATAGTGGAGAGGTTAACCCTTTGAAGTTTATGACGCATTTTGACAGCTTATTCTGGCTATCATTAGACGGTTTTAGACAGTTTAGGAAGGATCTGGGGGAATTATAAGGGTAAAGACTATCTCCATTAACTCTTGGACTTCCATATACCCTTCCTAATCTGAATAAAAACTTGTATTAATAGCCATAAAACCGAAATAAATGCGTATCGGATCTTGAAAGGGTTAACAGTTATTGGGTATACAGTGTTCAACCCATCTCTTCCACTCTCTAAGCCATCCACGTTCCCCTATAATCTATATCAACACCAGTAAGGGGGGACGGTTCCTTTTTTGGTCGATTTTTTAATTTATTTATTATTTGTGTTTGCTCCCGAGACCTCCATAAAACTTTAAAAAACAACAACCCAGGATCCCCCTGCAAGATATATTTGTACATTTTTCGGTAGAAAATTTCCCAGCCAAAGGCTCGCTTTCGCTCGCCAGGAAGAGATGGACACCTAAATTACACGAACACTCTTAATATTGACAAAGAAAAAGGGCGGAAGGTCATAAAATCGCCAAACTAATTGGCCGAACGTCTTAAAATTTAAAAACTAATGGGGCTAAGCACGAGGGAGAAAAAGGCCAGGAAAATCAGCCCATCTCCCCAACAACTTCACCATCACTACCAAAATAACAAAAACAAATTCACTACCACCACCACCACCACCACCACCACCACCACCACCAACAGCAACAAGATGAAGAATGAGGCGATTAGTCCTATGCCCTACTTGTTCATGGTCTCCCAAATCAGACTAACAACAACAACATCAATAATAACAAGGACAACAGCAACAACAACAATTATAGAGTGAGGTGCCCAGTACTAATCTCTTCTCGCAAAAAAAAAAAAAAAACAAAAAAAAAAAAAAAAAAAAATCCCCCTACAACACACACACACATACACACACGCAACGGTAAATCCACACCAATCTAATTAACTCCCTGGGTATACGAGTAATTACTCTGCGTCGAAATCTCTCTTTCTCTCTCTCTCTCGCTCCTGATCACCGTCCTGGATAATCGGGGATAATGAGGAGCGCGATAACCCCCCCGATAATCATAATTAAAGCCCAACGGAAGTTAGACCAGATGATAGTGACGTCACGGGATATCCGGAGTGAGCGTAGTAGTATTAGCCGACCATTGTTATGGTCGGCTCTCTTGGTTTAGCGGATCTGCAGATGGGGATTATTGGATAGGGTAGTTCGGATTACTGGACGGGGTTTGTTGTTATTCGTTAGTAATTCTACACTATACTCTGTTTCTTTTCAGCTGACGATAAATTTAATCCCTTTGCAGCTATTTTCTCGATACTAAATGGAAAACTATGAAACTACAATATCTCTGCATCATATTAAGACAAAGTTTATATAATTAGCATCATATGCAGGTAGAAAATAACTGAGAAATTTTGATGGGAACTTTGCAATTTACCATCAGTTGAAAAAAAGAAACCGACTATAGTTTGTTCTCTTTAGATTTGACTATCATTCTTTCGTGCTATATATTGATGTTGTTTTCTCTTTCATTCCTATTCTTTCGTGCTATATATTGATGTTGTTTTCTCTTTCATTCCTATTCTTTCGTGCTATATATTGATCTGGTTTTCTCTTTCATTCCTATTCTTTCGTGCTATATATTGATGTTGTTTTCTCTTTCATTCCTATTCTTTCGTGCTATATATTGATGTTGTTTTCTCTTTTATTCCTATTCTTTCGTGCTATATATTGATGTTGTTTTCTCTTTCACTCCTATTCTTTCGTGCTATATATTGATGTTGTTTTCTCTTTCATTCCTATTCTTTCGTGCTATATATTGATGTTGTTTTTTCTTTCATTCCTATTCTTTCGTGCTATATATTGAGGTTGTTTTCTCTTTCATTCCTATTCTCAGGTTGTCTTTCTCCTCTGATTCTCGTTTTTGCTATATTTTGTTGTTATCTTTTTTCTATCTTTTGCTGTTATCTTTTTGTTATCTTTTGTTGATATCTGTTTGCTATCTTTTGTTATCTTTTTGCTATCTTTTGTTATTTTTTGCTATCTTTTGATATCTTTTTGATATCTTGTGTTGTTTTTTAGTTATCTTCTGTTGTTATTTTTTTGCTATCTTTTGTGGTTATCTTTTTGCTATCTTTTGGTATGTTTTGCTATCTTTTGTTATTTTGTTGCTATCTTATGTTGTAATCTTTAAGTTATCTTTTTTGTTATCTTTTTGCTATCTTTTGTTGTTATCTTCTTGCTATCATCTTGTTATCTTTTTGCTATCTTTTGTTGTTATCTTTTTGCTATCTTTTGTTATGTTTTGCTATCTTTTGTTTTTTGTTGCTATCTTATGTTGTAATCTTTAAGTTATCTTTTTGCTATCTTTTGTTGTTATCTTGCTATCTTTTGTTGTTATCTTGCTATCTTTTGTTGTTATCTTGTTATCTTTTTGCTATCTTTTGTTGGTATGTTTTTGTTGTTATCTTTTTGCTATCTTTTGTAGTTATTTTTGTTATCTTTATGTTATCTTTTGTTGTTATCTCTTGTTATTATCGGTTATTATATTTTTGCTATCTTTTGATGTTATCATATCTTTTGTTTTGTTATCTTATGTTTTGGATTATCTTGCGGTGGCATTATGGTGGAAGTTCGGATTATTGGATGGGGCTTGTTATTAGTCGTCTGTGTCTCTAGTTTGTTCTCATTGGCTCTCCTTTTCTTCTTTGATCTCCAGTTCTCTTTCTCTGGTTCCCTTGCGTTCTCTAGTTCTCTATCGGCCTTCCCTTTTCCTCGTGTTTCTTGTTCTCGTACGGTGCTACTATGGGCTCTCTCGCGGGAGAGATATAAAATGCGACCAATTTCGGAATGGTGTTATCGGATTATCAGGGAGCTGCTATTATATGCCTCTTGAACTTATTATCTCCAGTATACATTTTCGTTCTATGGTTCTCGTTATTATATGTACTCAAAAACTGTGCTTCCGTGCTGATTCCCTGCCTAGGCAAACTCTTTTGTCTTTGTCTCTCCTCTAACGTCTTCCCTTCTTGCTGGAAGTTTGCTCTCATTCAACCTGTCCCTAAGAAGGGTGACCGCTCTCAACCCTCCAACTATCGTCCAATTGCTCTCCTTTCTTGCATCTCCACAGTTTTTGAAACTATTCCTACTTCAAAATTTCTTAAGCATTTATTTTCTCATAATCTACTCTCAAATCGCCAGTATGGATTCCTTAAGGGTCGCTCTACTGGGGATCTACTTTCATATATTACTAACTCTTGGTCATCCTCCTTCGGGACTTCAGTGAGACCTTTTCTATTGCGCTAGACATATCGAAGGCATTTGATAGTTTGTTACACATCTCTAATTTCTAAGCTACCCTATTTCGGTTTCTATCCCTCTATCTGTGCCTTTATCTCGAATTTCCTTTCTGGCCGTTCCATAGCTGCAGTTGTGGATGGCCATCGTTCACTTTCTTAACCTATCAACTCCGGTGTTCCTCAGGGTTCTGTCCTATCTCCAATTCTCTTTCTAACATTAATTAATGATCTTCTCAACTGTACCTCCAGTCTTATCCATTCATATGCTGATGACTCTACCTTACACTATCCAACTAGTTTTCCAGAACCCCCCAACAAGCAAGCACTCAAAGAGTCACACGAAGATGCCATACAACATTTAAATTCTGACCTATCAACCATTTCCATTTGGGGCAGAGAAAATCTTGTTACTTTCAATGCTTCCAAAACCCAATTTCTCCATTTATCTACCCGTAAAAAAATCCCACAGGGCTATCCCTTATATTACAACAATACACAAATCAATCCTTAATCCTCTCTCAGTATTCTAGGAATCTTTTTCTCTCCTGATCTAACTTGGAAAGACCATATTACCACCCTTGCTAAAACAGCTTCCCGGAAGCTGGGTGTGCTCAACCGCCTCCGGGGGTTCTTTACCCCTGCACAGCTTCTTGCTCTGTACAGGGGCACAGTGCGTCCATGTATTGAGTATTGTTCATATGTGTGGGGAGGGTCCTCTCACACAGCACTTCTCGACAAAGTAGAAAAGAAAGCCTTTCATCTCATTAACTCACGTCCACTCACTGATTTATTGCAATCTCTCTCTCTTCGCCGCAGTGTTGCATCTCTCTCGCTATTCTACCGCTATTACAATAATCAATGTTCCTCAGAGCTCTTTCAGTGTATACCACCTCCTCTACGTTGAGTACGTAGCATTCGTCTTGCAACACAATCCCATCCCTACTTTGTGCAACTCTCCAATCCAAGAGTGAAAAAATGCTCAAAACTTCTTCTATTCAACAACTGAGCTCTAAAACTCTCTCCCTGAACACATCTTCCCCTCATCCTGTGACTTAAATTGCTTCAAACTCCGTGTGTCCAAGTATTTTGGCTCGAACGTTCCTTGATTTTGGCCCTGTCACTCTTTCAACTGGGGGAGGCACTCGTTACAGGCAGTTCTGCCTTTTGTCTTCCTGATCCGCATAGAAAAAACTGCTCAGGCACACACCCCACTGCTAGGAGTGGCCGACACGAGACAGAGCCCAAACAGAAACAACATTTAAAGTTCCAATTCTCAGAGTCCGGGACCACTTTCGCATTCCCTCCACCGTTTCTCTTTCTCGTCGACTAGGAGAATTATATAGGGCAGGAGGGTTCCTAGCCCCCTGCCCCCAGAAGGAAAGTAGGACAGTAAAAGGGACGGACAGAAACAGCTAAGGTTGGTAGCGGATGCCAAACCTCACTCTGGATAGGACGTACAGCCCTCACCCATGATTACGTTATTACTGTATATACAGTATATTCCAAAGCGAAAATGTGCAAATATGTGTTTACGTATGTTAACCATTAGAAGATAATTATAATGACGCATTATTTTCTGTGTTCTTCCTATTATTGGATGATTTTATTCAGATTTGGGAGGGCATGTGGAAGTCAGAGGGATAATTGAGGTAGTATCTACCCTTTTAATTCTCACAGATCGTTCCTAAGCAGTATATAATCGTGTTATGGTAGTAGGAATTAACTGTCATAATAAATCATAATCTTCTAAGGTTTAAGTAGGGTTTCCTAACACCTAATAAATGGATTAAAATTATACAGTTTGCCTTCATGTCTTATCCAAATAGAAACTTGAAGTTGTTGGTCAAATTTCGATGACTCCCGGCCGCGATTATATTATTATTATTATTATTATTATTATTATATGAGATACCGAAGTCTCCAACCAGGGTGCAGAAACACCAGCAAGATGAATCCAAACAAAACACCCGGAGGCACTGGAAAGAGACTACGGCATCTTTAGGAAAAAAAACCCCACATATATACTGTACTGTATATATATATATATATACGGTATATATACATATATTAAACACAGATAAAATGAATATTAAAATATTATGCAGTGGAGGATATCAAATATAAATATAAAACAATAAAATAGAATAAAATAAGTTTAAAAATTAGAATTAATGCTGCAAAAAAGCATTAACTCTAGACTTAAAGATGGTGATATGATCTGAATACACGGTCATTTGGCAACTTATTCCACAAGTCAACCATGGCCGGCACAAAACACCGTGAAAACTGTGTAGTAGAAAAATTAACACGGCTCATGGCAAGATCACTAAGGTTGCTTGTGAATCTAGTTGCATGAGCCCGGACATAGGGCCCTGGCAGAACCCCATGTAAGGGATGCTGAGGGTTGTTAAAAACTTTAAGTAAAAGACTAAGGGCACCAACTTTACGTCGATGACACAGATCAAGAGACAAATGAGGTAGAATAAAACTGACAGAATTTAGTGATCTGTCAAGCAACTTGAGATGGCAGTCAACTGCTGACGACCAGACAGGTGAGCAGTACTCGAATTGTGGCAAAATAAAAGCATAACAAGACTTGATAACTGTGGCGTCACAAGCAAACGTTTTATAATACTTGCGAAGCAGACCAATTTTTTGGGAAATGGAAGAGGAGACAGAACGAATATGCTTTTCAAAAGTAAGTTTGGGATCCAGAGTAACTCCTAACAAACGCAGAGTATCCACATTCTCAATTTGCTTGCCAGAAACTTGTAGATAAGGATGGGGAGGATCCAAGCAGATCATCAGAATCACAAAGAGGAGGCATGGAGGTCCTGAAGATGGGAGTTATAATCCCTCTCAGCACTATCATAAACTCTCTGCGCAGCTGCCCTTTTAAACACATAATTTTCCAAATGAAAGGGGATTTGATTACGCCTCCATAGACGATATGCAGCCTGTTTGTCATCAAATGCATGCTTGCAGGCATAATTAAACCATGCTTTATCCCTCATACGAGACTTAATTGTTTTTGATGGAACTCTTTTGCGAAGGATACCAAGAAGGGAATTGTTGAGAGCTGAAACTGGGTCATGAGATCTTAGTATGAGATTCCACTCAATATTACAAACATCATTACAAACGTTGTCCCAGTTAACCTGGGCTTTAAGGTAGACTTTACGTGAGAGAGTAATATCAGGAACAGAAAAATCAAGATTAATTTTACACATGATGTCATTGTGGTCGGAAGTGCCAACAGGTACAAGAACGAAGGTTTCTACAACGCCAGGAATGTCTGTTCGTACTAGATCAAGACAATTTCCAGACATATGAGTAGGTCCTTGGATTAGCTGTTCACAACCAGATAAGTTTGCAAAATCCAAGGCAGCAAGGCCATTTCTATTAGTTGGAGAGACTGAGTTCAACCACTCTTGATGATGCGCATTGACATCACCAACAAAAATAAAGGATGATTTGACATCTACAGACTGTATTGAAGCCATGGCTGTTAAGAGGCAGTCATATATGTCATTGTTAACATCAGGAGTTCTGTACAGGCTAAAAATGCAATGATTATGATACTTGCTGGAAACTTTAACTAACTGCATCTCATGGCATTTACAAATATGCTTAGTTAAGTGCTGAGCATTATACCCAGATCTAATATACAAGCTCATTCCACGAGCACGAGGAATAGAATCGCGCCGAATAAGAACTGGTTTACTGAAGTTAGGTATAAGAAGGTATAAGAAGCTGAGAAACACCTCCCTCAATAAGACATCAACACAATTAAACACACAAATTAAGATAAAATAAATCACTATAAATATGCAAATACAATTCGACCATGAAAAGAGTTGCACAATACTCACAATGATGATTCTGGTTAAATAAAAACCTCAAGAACGGAATTCAGCGATGTTTTGTTTTATCTTCATGCGCAACACTGCTCTCAAGAATTACACGATGGCGGAGACAAGTGCTTTACAGAGCCCTCACGTCTTGATCACGTTTTCACTGGAAACCCTGCAGTGACAGAGATCGGCCAACCTCAGCTATTTTGGTGCCACTTGTGTCTTTGGCTTTTCCTTACTGTCATATAAATCCCTACCCAAAACAAACATTCAGTTATACAGGAGTTATACAAGAAGGACCTTAATATACATGACCTTTCTCAAACTGTGGCAGAAAGTATAACATAATATCATACCATCTTGACTTCAATTGCCGTTTCCTTCTTTCAATTTGTCTGATATAATTGCCATTTTTATTGTTCTTTCTTCAGAAACTCTTCTTATTAAGCTTAACTTATAATAAAGTTACTATATAGTTGACAAGTAAATTCGTTTGATTTTTTGTGATGTTCAAGTAATTTAAATCTACATACACTCAGCAGGGAGAAATGGATGAAACAATCAATACGTGAATCAATTTGCAGGTGAGGTGCATTGGGTTTTTTGACGAGCGAGATTGCCTATTTCATGGAAGACAACGTATTCACATTTTCTGAGAGAGAGAGAGAGGGGGGGGGGAGAGATGTGTTGCAGTGGGTGAGGAATACAAATTACTTACGCAATAGAATGAGAGAGAGAGAGAGAGAAAGAAGGGGGAATGCGGGGGGGGGGGGGGGGGAGGGAGAGAGAAAGAGAGAAATAATATAGATACCTAAATTGATAGAGAATTTAAGTTTGAAAAGTAAACTAACATCTTGAAAATAGTTCTCATTGCCAAGACAAAGACCACACAGCTTGGTAAAGGTAAAGGGACTTAAAAAAGGAAATAATAAAAAGGCACAACACACAAAATCGTATACATAGAGCTAGAATTAATATGCAAACAAAGTTGGTAGTACATTAAGGGTTAAGAAAAACTCACGTTAGAAAGATAAAATATAAACAAATCACCTCTTAAAGAAACTAAAGAGAGTGAGGCGAGAAACTCGGGTAAAGAAAGTTGGTGGGCCTGTGATCTGTGAGAAAAACTTTGCCGTAAGACTTGTGCTAACTCATCCCACCTTGATAATTATTTGATAGGTTGCCTCTCTTGCCTCCTTTCAGTTTATCCTTCTTGCCTTAATCTTTTTATTTATATGTTTATGTTTTTAATGATTGCTCCCTAGACCTCTATCAAGCTTACAAAAAATAAAATAAAATTAAAATAAAAAAATATATATACCGGTATATATATATATATATATATATATATATATATATATATATATATATATATATATATATATATATACAGTATATATCGCCAAACTAATGCGCCGGCGACCGATCTTAAAATCTGAAAACTAATGAGGCTTATCATGAGAGAGAGTCCAGAAAACAAATCTCACTTGCAGCCATTATATATTATATAAATTTCATACTTTTCCCATAGTTACTTACTTAAGGGAACATGAGCCGTTTTTCTAGTCCAACTTCTTGCTCATGTTTAATATTTACTATAATATGATGATAACGACATATCTGTATGGGTTAAAAAAGAAAATCCATTCACAGCGCCGTTAATGGACGAAATAACTTGAATAATGACGCTACCTTGAGAAATCGGTATATGCTAGTCCGTCTTCTCTCCGTAAACAACACTCATTCCCACAGTATTCGTTCACTATCAGTTGCTGGGAAGGGAAAGAATTGCTTAAGGGGGAAACTTATATTTATTGGTCGATATATTTATGAATTTAAAATATTTTATAGTTTCCTCCCTAGACCTCCATCAAGCATAAACACACATCCCCAAAATCCCCCTTCAAGATATTTTTTTAATTATTTGGGCAAAACAATGTCCCAACCAGAGGCTGGTTCCTCTTAAATTACTGGCACGCTATCGCTCGCCAGAAAAAAAGATACCTAAATGCCACAAAAGGTGTTAAAATCTCCAAACTAATGGGGCGAAGGTCTTAAAATCTCAAAATCAATGGTTCTAAACAGAATAGAGAAGGGGTTATAGAAAATACATATATGCATAAACAGATTTTTAAAAAGATTCGATTCAGTTCGAGGTAGCTTCGAAAATTAAACTCCACGAATTATGTCCTGGAATATATGGTTGCGCTAATAAGTCATGTCCTAACTGTCATTACGTTTGGCTTGCTCTGTGCTGTATTAATGTCTGTCAGATGTTGAATAGGGTGGGTAAGTGTAGGAACATGTTTGTATATTTCACTCAATATGAAGAAATGAAGCTTAGATATTGCCGATACCAATTATTGATCAATATATACTTAGTGCCGAGACATCACTTATTAGCGCGACTGTACAGTCTGGGACTAAAGTCGTGGTAGGGATCTTCAGCCATTCATTAGTGCCTTCTGACGGCAGTATTCGAAATAATCTGAGATATGATGTTTTTTATCTCCATAGAGGGCTCTATTCGACACTTCCAGGTAGCGCCAAAAGTAAGCGAGAAACTTCATGTTTCTTGGTGTATTACGACCATGCCAACTAGAACACACACACACACACACTACTTCATTATGTGAATGTATGGAATATAAATGCTAAAAGGAAGCGAAAATGCACTGGATATCCATAGCAGATGTAACAGGCACACATTTCAGAGTTAGAAGTAGTGTGTCATTTTCCTTTATAGGTAATGTACTGTATAGGTATATATCCCTATATACAGGTATAGTAGTTGATTAAAGCGAATAATACAACCAATCTTTCCCTCATCCTATTACTTAAATTGCTTCAAACTTTGTAGTTCCAGGCATTTTGGCTCGAAAGTTCCTTGATTTTGGCCCCATCACTCTTTCAACTCTGGGGGAGGCACTCGTCAGATAGTGAAGCAGATAGGTGGAAGAATTGTGGTTTCTTGATAAAAGTGTCAACAGTGGCACAGACAATAATAAACACAGTATAATCAAAATTAGCTATAGGGCCATCACAGGTTTACCCTATGTTGGCTTTGGCAGCCCCTTTTCAATTAATCTCCATAAGAGTACTGAAACACAGATATTTACCCCAAACTGTATACTGGTGTAGAGATATCAATCTAGTCTCAAATGGCTCATCTGGACAAGGGAAACAACTTATATTCATAGAATGTTTGGCTAATGTTGACTGTTTAACTTGTACTGGTCCCTGTAGTTTACTATCATGCTACAAATTGGTAAGAATTGTTTCCAATTGCCACTACTTTGTTGAACTGCAGGAACCAGTACAAGTTAAATGGTCAACTTTCTATAAACATTGTCTGAACATTTATTGTTTCCCTTGTCCAGACGAGCCATTTGAGACTAGCTTGACATCTCTACCACAGTATACAGTTTGGGGTAAATATCTGTGTTTCAGTACTCAAATGGAGATTAATTGAAAAGGGGCTGCCAAAGCCATCATAGGCCAAACCTATGATGGCCCTATAGCTAATTTTGATTATACTGCTTTTCTTATTGTCTGTGCCAATGTTGACACTTTTATCGAGACACGCACAATTCCCACACATTCTTTCACATATCTGCCACACTAAGAGGCAGTTTTGCCTTTTGTCTCCCTCATCCACATAGAACAATACAAATAGGTCGTTAAATGACGGTATTTATTAGCGCCAATAATATGTATATAAATGAGATAAGGATACTAACAATGCAACACACATACTGTAACTTAATATGGTATGGTTCAAAGTAATGACATGTGGTGTAACATAGCATTAATTAAAACACAAACTATATGATATTAATATAATGTCGATGAACAAAAGAAGGAAACAATTAAAGAATTACCTATAATATTGTTAATATACAGTATATATTGTATTAAAGCAATATTGCGATTTATTTAATTCCATCATTCCATACAGTAAGTTGTGTAGGAGATCCCACCGCCCAACCTTGGCCTGTATACCATTTTGTAGCTCGAAATTGTCATTTATCAGTACGAAATGACACTATAGCTGCCAGTTTGAATGTTAATCATATTTATTCGACAAATTTCCATTGAGTTTCGACAATCTGAACTAAAAAGAGGCAAAATTAAATGTTGAAATTAAAATGATTCATTTATTTCGACGTAATGCGGTTGAAACCGGCAAATCCCACAAATTTCGTCATTTCGAAGCCTGACTTCGACAGAGTGAAGTCAGGATAGTCATGCAGTTATCAAATTCGGCAGTTCTAACCCACCAAATGGATATTTTGTGTGTACATTTCGACATTTGCAAATAGAATTTACACCAAATTCGACAATACTACATTTGAAATGTAATTACTTAAGAGTACATTACAGGCATAATACTACTTTATTATTCAAAAGTAGGTTATAAATTCCTATATTATTATGAAACTGTTAATAGAACACTAAATTTCGGAACCGATTGTTTCTCAAAAGTATAATGCAGGTAACAGAGATGAGTGTACAATCTGTCTCCCAGGAGAAGGATCTATAGACGATCCATGGGGTACCACCGTAAATGTGTGGGTTGGGAGGACATTAGGGATGACTGAAACTGTAGGTTAAACAATAAAGAACACCTTAGTAACCTTTGTTTATATACCTTTGTGTGCATAGTTATAAGCCTTTGTGTATAAGTAAGTTAACACATTATAAGTATAATATAGAAATAAAAAAGTAAAGTTAAATAACATGCCAGCTTTTACAATCTCTTTATTGGTTCTTATGTAGACGATGGCGATGAGCGTGAACCATTGTCGAAAATATATCTATCTATCTATCTATCTATATGCTCAGGCCCAATCCCCATTATGGGGGTAGCCGACTCAAGACAGAGCAAGAACATGGAAAAACACAAAAACAACATAAAACAACGAATAAACACAGATAAAAAACACAAATTCACACACATCTAGGTCACCCAGAAGACCCAGAGACCAGGGTCACCAAGGTCGCTCCAGCACTCCCCCGGCCCCCGACCACCCGGAGAGGTTCCGATCTCGGCAGGCAGACATGCAGCGGAGCTAAAGCCACAAGCCCTCCCACCACACTTCCAGGCGCACCCTTCATATTAATCGTCTCCCCGGGCCAGGCGCCTGATGGACTATTATCTAGTCCAACTTGTGCCCGACCCCTTACTCCAAATGACCACGTGTTCACTCAACTATTCACAAGCATTCTCCATTCACTCCTGTCCACCACCACTTCCCCTGCCTGATCTATAGTCATTCCTCTATCATCCAAAGCTTTTCTTACACAGTCTCTCCATCTCAATGGGGGTCTTCCTGCCCTTCTATCTCCCCTTGTACCTGACTCACATATTCTCTTTGTAAGCCTTTCATCTCCCATTCGTTCAACATGACCATACCAGCTCAGCACCCTTCTGTCCACTCTGGCTGACAAATGTTCCTGCTGCCCCACTCTCCTACGTATCTCTTCATTCCTCAATCCGTCTCTACGACTAACTCCACACATACTCCTCAAGCAGCTCATCTCCATCACATCCAGCCCTCTTTTCTCCTTTTTCTTCAGAGCCCATGTCTCAGCCCCATACATCACTGTTGGCACAACAATTCCTTGATACAGTGCACTTTTTACTTTCACTCCGAGATTTCTCATCTTCCACATACTTCCCATTGCTCCGAAAACCATCCTTCCTGCACACACTCTCTGTTTTACCTCCATTTCCATACCTCCACTCCTGCTTATCGTTCCTCCTAGATATTTAAAACATTCTACTTGTTCCAATATTTCCCCATCCAGCCTCACATCTAGATTTACCCTATGCTCTTCCCTATTACACACCATTACTTTACTTTTATTGACGTTCACCTTCAGTTTCCTCCTTCCACAAACCACACCAAACTCTTTGACTACCCCGCTGCAGTTTCTCATCAGAATCTCATCATCGAAAATATATGAAAAACGTTATTTCAAAATATTCAAAATGTTAATTTAGATGTTGGATTGTCATTTGTTGGCCTGCATTACCGGTTTTAAAATGTAAAATCGATGTAAGATATTGATAAGTCTATCTGGATGCAACAAGTCGAAATTAACACGAAATGTCATTTGTTTATGCAAAATGTCGATATATTGCTATATGTCTATATTGGACCGATGCAATGCCTTTTAGAGATTGAATCAGTCGATTTAAAATGGTATCTTGTCGAACACATTTGCAATATGTCAAATTGCCAAACTCAATGCTGGAAAACTCTGAAAAAAAAACCGTAAATTCGAGCTGCAAAATGGTATATCACACCACCCTTCGATCATCCCGACAACTATAGCATTATTAACAAAAAATACCACTACAAAGGTGAATATGCTTCACAATGTCATACCTCCTTCAACAGAGCGTGATCGTAGCAATGAACAAAATCCATATGTTATTCCCATACCATCTATATCTCATATCTCTATGGGGGAGAGTAAAAGTTTATTAAACGCTCCGAAGCAAGAAGAAACGAACTATATTTTTGTTTTTCATCTTTTAGTACTTTGGGGCGTAAATATCCAATGATTCATAGGTCAAACTAGGTCTTATTAAGCCCTATTCCTCCATGGCTACTTTCTAATGATGTATAATAACAGATAATAGCTAAAACACAGAATGAGCTTCATTTAGGGATTACCAAAACGTTTAAACAGCTTCCCAGACTGTAATAAGGTAGTTAAGCTATTTCTATGCGTAGAATAAAAATAAAATAGTTGTTTCAACTGTTTATATTATACAGCATACCTATAATTGTTTAGAGGTTTGATAATCATCGGGCCTCGTCACTATTTGATAAAATTGAATAACTGTTCATAGTAACTATTTTATGCAAGGTTTCATAAGCCATCTCCTCCAGATTAAATCCATAGGAAAACTCGTCTCTTCTCGTATCTACTGGTATCTTGACACAATTACTTGTGTTAGGTGTTCTACTTCTGTCTTTGCTTAGCAGGTCAAGCATCCTTTATTTACCAGTAAATACATCTGAATGATAGTAGGCTGTATTTTCACCATGTAAAGATTATTGGCTTACAAAATCAAACTTTTATATATAAAATACTGTTGTTGTTTTTTATTTTCCGCTTATATGAAATCGATAATATCTTTCCACTATACAGGGCAACTTATCCAGTTCATTACCCATTGCAAAATGTATCCCTATTATTTTTTATCCTGCTATAGCATGCTGCCTAATATTGCACATTATGTTACACGAGATCAAACTTCTTCTTAAAATCAAGATGTAAAAACTACATTTGTTTTCTTTCACTCTCAGAGTAATATAAGCTGCCCGTATTGAAATGCCAAACCCTAGAAGGCACTCTCTCACTATCTCTCCCTCCCTCCACCTCCCACTATTCCCTCCCTCCCTCCACCTCCCACTACCCCCTCCCTCCCTCATCGAAGCTTGGCGTGTCCTTGTTGTTGTTGTTGTTCCTCAGGCTGTCTGGCCGAGCAGCCCCAAGGTCCCGAGCAAGGCCAAGGCCATAACCGAGCGCCCCCACAGAACCCTCCCAGCTTACCACTAATAAAGCCCAGGTGACCGAAGCCACTCAAAGGCGGGGAGCTGAGGAGGGTGCGGAAACGCCCGGGAAACAAAAGCCCCACCCAAGGCCCTGTGCCCCTCAGCAATTATAAAGGGAAAGTTGAGGGGCAAAGGAAAAATGTGACGCTTTGGCTCCCAATCTGCCAGGGTTGGCAGTAGGGAGGTAAATCCACGGAAAAGACGCCGTCACTTGAGATCTAGAAAATATATAAGTAAAAGGAACAGTCAGAGTAAGCTATGGGTATGGCAGAGAACGCTCAACTCTCATTCTGATAGATCAGCCCATCACCACGCGTGTCCTTGTAAATAATAATACATCCTTTTCTCCCTTGTGGGTATGATTCACAGAAGACGAGATTATTGTGTCCTTGAACTTAACTTGTATGGTATATAATGTGATACCATATTATATTACATGCGTTTTTAGTCAAGTAAATTTAACTTACACAATATACTTAATGCAATTGCTTACTATACAGTACATTACAATGGATTAAAGGTTAATTTGAATATAATATTTTATTATTATTGAGATATATCATTAACACATTCAGAATGGGTATTATCTTTTAGGTTTGTTATTTGTTATATTTACACGATGTTATTAAGCTTGGCAAGGAATTGTAGCAGTCAAAATGTGTCATTTGATATTTTGTAACCATTGAATTGTTAGAGCTTTTTCCTAAGCTGAACAATATCTTCTAATAGCAGCCAGAAACATATAAAGACACTTTTTGTACTGAAAGGGTTACTATTCTACATTACCAATAATTGAACAGATTATTTGTAGCAGATGTTGCTCTGCCCCAGTAACTATTTATTTCTTACCTTTATCAGTGACAACCAGTACACCTATTGCCTATCTTCAATACAGTAATAATTATTTAACAAGGTGTTTTTAAGCAATGTATAAGTATTTCAATGCCACATAGAATTGCATGAGCAATATGCAGAACTTCGTAGTGTCGTTACTACCCAAGAAAATAATTAGTGCTCTTTATTACTAAATATTTATATTTCATTATCATCATTAAGAACTAGCACCAAGCCTGAGAAGACTATGTGGCACTAAAACGTATATTTAAAAAAAGAATGCAAATAATTAAGAAGTCTTACAGAGTGACCCTACATATCAAGTCAACAAAAGATGAGGGAGAAGACGGGTAAGGGTTAGATATTGCGTAAACTGTGGGAGAGAAAATTAAGGGGAACCGCTAAGGAGATCGGCTAGGGAAGAGGGCGGTCAAGGGAGAATAAGAAAGGGAAGGCTTATTGATGGGCACCAGATAACTAGGAACAGTCTATCAACAAATGTTGGACTGTGACTGGAACCTGGCAACAAGGGCAAAGAGTGAGGACATCCCCCGATATAAAAAAAACACGTATGAGCGTAGTGTGGCCGAGTCTCAGGCGAACCAAGGCAGTCCCCTACTTTCTTTTATGATAGAAAGAACATTGCCAGGTAACTATGTTTAGTGAAGTGTTGATTGTTATTTGTCATGGATTTCCAATCTGCTTGCCACCACTGACGGAGGAGTTGGCTAACGTTTGAAAAATAATCAGATACAGGAATAGATTTGTTACGCAAAAAGTCATAGTATGCCAATATTCATTAGGTATAATATATTTCTAAAAAATAGTGTAAACTAACTGTATATGTAATTCCTACATGAAATATGACAATTATAAAAAGCTATATACTTGTGTTGCATTCACTTACAAAGTTGTGTATACTGTATCCACTATATACCATTTCCCTAGTAAGCTAGAATACTCGGTATGTCTTATCTACATTGCTAGGTTTTACCATTATTATATATTTAATCATTAATATCTGGAACGGCAACTTAATACAGTATTCTAATTTATTTTGATTATTTTCCTATATAAGAGCAAAACTCAGATCACTCGATTATACACTAATTATATTTGTAGAGCATACTAATATTCTTTGCATTCTGATATTGAAGTAGTATGTGCGTGTGCTCTAGTTGGCATGGTCGTAATACACCAAGAAACATGAAGTTTCTAGCTTACTTTTGGCGTTACTTGGACGTGTCGAATAGAGCCCTCTATGGAGAGACAAAAACATCATATCTCGGATTGTTTCGAATACCACCGTCAGAGGGCACTGATGGATGGCTCAAGATCCATACCACGACTTTAGTCCCAGACTGTACAGTCAAAGTTAATGGTTCTCCGAAAGACATATAGGAAGAGAGATATTAGCTTGATACCTTTGCTAAATGAAGCACAGAGTATTTACCAAAAGCTATTAGAATCCTACATAGACTGTCAAGTAAAATTTATAGTAAAACAACAAATAATCAGCATATGAGCTACGTTTTCGGCGGAATATTGATTTTGATTGTACAGTACTATTAACGACAACAGTTCCTTCCCCCAACCAACCACTAAGTGAATCCGAAACACCTGGGGGTAGACAAACGAAGCATCTGAAGGAAGTGCCATTTACACCCAATAAATGCTTCGTTTCTCGACCCCCAGGTGATTCGGATGCAAATCGTGGCAGGTTGGAGGAACGAACTTTTGTCGTTGATAATACACTAGGCAGTCAAAATGCGTCTACATCTGAAGCTGAGTCCAATCCAAATGAGATAAGAAAGTAATAGAGCATATCCAAATTGCTTCAGAGTTTGGCTTCAACGATTCAGTGATTGCTAGGGGTGCATCCTTATTACGGCTCACTCGTGTCAGGTCTCGTTAATAAGCATAGAGTACAGAAGGATAGAGAGGAAAGAGAGACGCTACAAATCTGAAAATAGCGAGCCGCGCTTTCTAGAGATGGCAGCACTATCGCAAAGGAAAATGGGAGGGTCCCCATTAATTCGTAATAATCCCTACCTTGTACTAATAACGCAATTAATAATAAATTCTACGCTATCCAGAGACTCTATAGACATGACAGAGTTAAATAGACATAAGTAGAGGCTACTGTAAAGGCCAGATCATCGTGAAATTGTCGTCATTATGAAGAGGTTCACAGCCATGTCTCTTCTACCCCCACCATTGTTGTTGTGAGAGTGGGGAGTTGCCAACGTCAAACATGCTGGGCCAAAATATCCCTAGATGTCGTAAGTATAACCTATGAACGTGTTTCGTGGAATGTCTTTTCCTCTTGTTTTTATATATTTTGTTTAAATAATTTACAATTGTTTTTACCAACATTAAATCACTCTTAAAGACGTTCCCTCTTTAATCTATTGCCCCCTCATTTTTTCGGAATTTCCCTTAACTTTGGTAGCACTGCAGACAAGCCAAGTGCACAGATATCAAAATAACCGTGTGACATATAACGATTTCGGCTCTATCCTTATGTACAGTCCGGAACTAAAGTCATTGTATGGATCTTCAGCCATCCATTAGTGCCCTCTGGCGGCGTAATCGAAGCAATCCGAGATATTATATATTTTTTGCTCCCCATAGATGGCTCTGTTCGACACGTCCAGGTAGCGCCAAAAGTAAACGAGAACTTCCTGTTCATTGGTGGATTACGACCATGCCAACTAGAACACACACACACACTACTTCATTATTTGTATGTATGGAATATAAATGCTAAAAGGAAGCAACAATGCATTGGGTATCAATTACAGACACACAATTCAGAGTTTGAAGTGGTGTGTGTCCTTTTCCTTTATAAGTAATATATATAGTATTCCTATATACAGTAGTTTATTCATGCGAATAATATAACCAATAATGGGTGTTTATAGCATAGGTTGCTAAATAACGGTATTGCTAGGGCCAATAATATGTATATATAATTGAGATTAGGATACTAACAAAGCAACACAAATAATGTAACTGCATATGGTATGGTTCATAGGAATGACAACGTGGTGTAACATAACATTAATTAAAACACAAAATATATAATATTAATATAATTTTTAGGAAAAATAGAAAGAAACAATTAATGGATTACCTGTAAGAATATTAACATACAGTATATACTGTATTAAAGTAATATTGCGATGTATTAAATTCCATCATTCCATACAGTAAATTGTGTTGGAGATCCCTCCGCCAACTTTGTATCACACCACCCTCCGATCATCCCGACGACTTTTATATTATTGTAAAACACCACTACAAACGTTAATATGTTTCACTATTTCATACCTCCTTCAACAGAGTTTGATCCTAGTGTAATAATAAAATCCATATGTTATTCCCATGCCATCTATATCTCATATCTTTATGGAGGAGAGTGAAAGTTTATGAAACGCTCCAAAGCAAGGAGAAAAGAACTATAGCTCTTTTAGTACTTTAGGGCGTCGGGATATAACGTAAACATCCAATGATTCATAGGTCAAACTAGGTCGTATAAAACCCTTCTCTTCCATGGATAATTTCTAATAATGTATAATCACATTTAATAGCTAAAATAAGGCATGAAATTAACTTAGTAATTACCAAAAAGTGTAAACAACTTCCCAGACTGTAATAAGGTAGTTAAGCTATTTGTATGCGTAAAATAAAAAAACTTACTTGTGTCAATTGTTTATATTATATAGCATAGCCTACCTATAATTGTTTAGAGGTTTGATAATCATCGGTCCTTGTCAGGATTTGATAATATTGAATACATTGTCATAGTAACTATGTTATGCAAGGTTTCATTAGCTATTTCCACATTAAATCCAGTACGTTCGAGAACTCCTCGACACAATTATTTGTTAGGTGTTCTAGTAATGTCTTTGCTTAGCAGGTCAAGCATCCTTGCTTTACCAGTTAATTAATATGAATGATAGTAGGCTGTATTTTCTACCACGTAAAGATTATTGGCTTACAAAATAAAATGTTTATTTATAAAATACTGTTTTTTTTACTTTCCGCTTATATAAAATCGAGAATAGCTTTCCACTATACAGGGCAACTTACCCAGTTCATTACCCATTACAAAGTGTGACCCTATTATTTGTATCCTGTTGTAGCATGCTGCCTAATAATGCACATCTTGTTACACGAGAGGAATCTTAAAATTAAGGTGTACATTTTTGTCTTTCAATCTCTGAGTAATATAAGCTGCCAATATTGACCCGCCAAACCCTACAATCTATGTTTTATTAATTTCACTCCAACACCAAACACCTCCAATGAAATTAATAAAACCTCTCTCTCACTATCCCTCCTTCCCTTCACCTTCCACTACCCCTCCCTTCTACCCCTCCCTCCCTCCACCTTCCACTACCCCTCCCTTCCTCCACCTCCCACTACCCCTCCCTTCCTCCACCTCCCACTACCCCCTCCCTCCCTCCACCTCCCACTACCTCTCCCTCCCTCCAGCTCCCATTACCCCTCCCTCCCTCCACCTCCCACTACCCCCTCCCTCCCTCCACCTTCCACTACCCCTCCCTCCCTCCCTGCCACTAACCCTCCCTGCCACTAACCCTCCCTTCCTCCATCTCCCACTACCCCGCCCTCCCTCCACTACCCCCTCCCTCCCTCCACCTCCCACTACCCCCTCCCTTCCTCCACCTCCCACTAGCCCTCCCTCCCTCCACCTCCCACTACCCCTCCCTCCCTCCACCTCCCACTACCCCTCCCTCCCTCCACCTCCCACTACCCCTCCCTCCCTCCACCTCCCACTACCCCTCCCTCCCTCCACCTCCCACTACCCTCCCTCCCTCTACCTGACAGGCTCTCTCTCTCTCTCTCTCTGGCTTCGTGAAGTTACTGTGCGAGAAATGCGAGTTTGAAGAGAGATAATCACAATGCAGTGAATGTTTCAATGAAGAAGTATACTTACCTGGTGAAAAACGATATTTTATTATTTACATGGACGCGACAAGTTGGGTAACGATTAAGAAATAATCAGGTACAGGAATAAGTAACGGCATGATCAAGTTAAGTATATCTTGTATCCAAAAAGTCATAGTATTGCCAATATCCACTAGCTATAATATATTTCTAAAAAGTAGTGTAAACTAACTGTATATATAACTCCTACATGAAATATGATTACATTATAATAGGCTATAGGCTTGTGTTGCATTCATTACTATGTTTTGTATACTGTATCCACTATATACCATTTTCCTAGTAAGCTAGAATAGTCTGTGTGCCTTATCCACATTGCTATGTTATATAATTATTTTATATTTAATCATTAATATCCGAAAAGGCGTCACAATACAGTATTCTCATTTATTTTGATTATATTCCTATGCAAGAGTAAAGCTACTAATATTCCTTGCATTCTGATAAAGAAGTAGTGTGTGCGTGTGTGTTGTAGTTGGCATGGTCGTAATCCACCGATAAACAGAAAGTTCCTCGCTTACTTTTGGCGCTACCTGGACGTGTCGAACAGAGCCATCTATGGGGAGCACAATATATAATATCTGAATAACGCCGTCAGAGGGAACTAATGGATGGCTGAAGATCCATACCACGACTATAGTCCCAGACTGTACTCTATGTTAATAAGTCATGTCTCAGCTGTAATTACATTTGGCTCGCTCTGTGCTGTATTAATGTTTATCAGATGTTGAATAGGGTGGGTAAGTGTAGGAACATGCTTGTATATCTCACTAGAAACGAATTAATCAAATTTTAGACATTGCTGATACCAATCATTGATCGAATTATACTTGGTGCCGAGACATCACTTATTAGGCCGACTGTACCTTGCTATCACCATACAAACAGGCGGTAAAGGGATACTGCCTGCAATGTCGAGGTCCGTTTTAGGCTGTTACTGGACACGTTATGGGGTAAGGGAGAATGGTGTTGTGTAATTGGAGGTAAGGTCTCTCTCTCTCTCTCTCTCTCTCTCTCTCTCTCTCTCTCTCTCTCTCTCTCTCTCTCTCTCCTTGTTACACGAACCGTTCAGTGTAGGCGAGACCGGTGTTATGCAATATGAGGTGGGGACTGTTGCTCTCTCTCGCTCTTTTTTCGTTTTTTCTTTTACGGTTCTTATTTAATGTTTTGCTTTTGTTTATTTTCTTTTGTTTACAGAGAATTATACAGCATAGAGCGTGTACACTGTACAGTCGCATGAACACATAGCCGGTATACCATTATAAGATAAATTTGAGTGATTACAGTATGACTAGGGTATTCATATATGGGGAAAATATTAAAATATTTAGTCAGCGTATCCGAATTTGGTAATTGTTTAGTGTATGGCCTCCTTCTAAAGAAAATGGATTTTTGAGCACAGACTAAACCAAATGTTCACTACTGTATTTACATAGCTGGTCATTAACCTAACCTAACCTAACCTAAGGTAACCTGGGCATCCTGGGGGCTGCTGCCCCCAGACCCCCACTGGTCTTGGGTTGAAAAGTGATAAAAAACATATCTCTTACCTCATTATTCAAAGTTTTTTATTTGGTTTAATATACACTTCCCAGATCATTTGAACAGTTCTATTGCTTCTATATATCATATAATACACCATAGAATACGTTTTTAATAACTAGAAAAAGTGGACTTCGATTAAACAATTACGCCGAATTTTTCAATAAGATATGTACAGTTGGCCAAACTACTTCAGTTCCTCGTCGAGATCTTATGTATGAATAAATTGCGAGTGCGGTTTGTTAGTTAACTAAGCAGATTAGTTAGACACTGCATAAGAAACTACACTAGTAATTCAATGATGCGCTTGTAATATTATAATTATATACAATAAAGTATCTACTGTACATAATTCTTCAATAAATCATTCTTCTTTTTCTTATGGGGTCGTCCTGGTATTCCTACCCCAGCCACGCCTTTGTATCGGCTTCCCCCCTTCTAGGATAAACTAGGAAAAAGCAGGAAGAAAGATATCAAATAGAAAGAGGGAAATAATAATAGAAATGGGATAAATTTGAAAGAAAAAGTTTAACAGGAAACTCTTCATCCCTTACACTCTTCTTTCTCTCTCTCTCTCTCTTGTTTCTCATCCTCACTCTCAAGTTGTTGGTACTTGTTAGAACAGACATTGACATATACTTCAATCTGCTTCCTCTCCAACCATTACACACACACACATTATATATATCTCTCTCTCTCTCTCCCTGAAAAAAACAATACAAATATATTACCAAAAATTTATTGTAGTTTTGTGGGGAATACCTATGGGATTTTTTTATTATACTGTATATATATACAAGCTACGCCATCTATGGGTCATATTCTACAAGATGATGAGGGTGAGTGATCTTACTAATTTCAGAGCCAACAAAACATGTAGCGAAGTTACCATTAGGTGGCCCAGTCGGAAAGGTGACCGACTGCACCACTATACGGGGGGCGATACCACTCTGCTTACGCAGAGTTGATCAGTGTATTAATAATCACAGGTAATCAATTAATGGTACATAATCGAGGGAAAATAATAAGTATAAATATGCAAGGGTATATTAATCAAGGGTCAATAAGCAAGAATTAAATACTGTCTAGATCACTGTATAATACACCTATGTGTGTGTTTTTTTGGTTCATCTGTAGGGTTATCCTCTGCGGGGGTTGCTGCCAACGAGTCTTTCACGTCCGCAGGGTTCTGTGGCGGCAGGGGGATATTATGGTACAGCGGGTTATCTGGCAGGCTCACCTTCCAGGTTCTTACGTTCGGCTGTCCTGCCCATCTCTGAAGTAGGGTCTTGGTACGCGATGAGCGCTATGCCCCAGCCAGGAGATAAGAAATAATGAAAAACACAAAACTCACCTGGAACGTGGTGTAGGCCGAGGGGCGCGAACAATGTGAGTCCGGCAAGGAGGCGCCAACAGCGTCCTCCTCTGAATTACCATCGACCTTCGTAGCTGTGCCTTTACCTATTGCCATTAGGTCCGGGGTGGCAGGGTTGGAAAATATTAAGGAAACCACCCACCAATTATTATTATTATTTTTTTTTTAGTTTTAGTTTATTTGCATCAATATATAGTGATTGACATTAGTTTCAACCTCCGCAAAAATCGTTTTCCCCTTTATCCAACGATCTTAAGACACGGCGCCCGATAGTGGGGAGGGCTATGAAGATCAGGGAAAATGTGGGGTTAAAGACATAAAAAGGCGATATAATGGCTTTTATGATGAAAGTTGGTTCGGGTTTTGTTGTTTTTCAACTTGAGAAAAACCCAAAATGAAAAATCCCGAGCCAAGTTTTGGCAAAAGTTGGCTCGGATTTTAAGATTTGTCAGCTGCATAAAAGACGGCAAGTGCAAAAAAGAAGTTGGCTCGGGTTTTCTTGTTTTTCAACTTAAGAAAACTCCAAAATGAAAAAAAATCGAGCCAAGTTTTGGCAAAAGTTGGCTGGGATTTTAAGTTGTTTTCAGCTTCATAAAAGTCAGAAAGTGGCAAAAAAAAGTTGGCTCAGGTTTTCTTGTTTTTCAACTTAAGAAACCCCAAAAATGAAAAAAACAAAACAGTCAAGTTTGGTAAAAGTTGTTGGACGATACATAGGATAGAAATGAACTTGCCCAGTAAGCTCATTATCCATTATCCAACATGTGTTTGTAAATTGCATTAATCGATTTTAGGAGTATAGTTGGTTGTTGGAAGGAACATAATAATTGATATTGGTTCAGGGGTAATTTATCGAGAGGACTTCCCTAGTGGTTAAGGCCCCATTAATTGCTCTTTCCATTCACATATGCATAGCCTACGTGAGTTGCAGTTGGGATGTGTGTACATGCTTAGATTGATATGCAGGATTCGAAGTTGCATAATAAATCGTAGGCAGTGTCCACCATTCTTTAACTGTCTTCGTGGTGCGATGCATAAGGTGTTGATTTTCGGTGTGAGCATCCTGGATTCGAATCCACGGACTGCCACATGTGTTTGTAAATTTCATTAATCGATTTTAGGAGTATAGTTGGTTGTTGGAAGGAACATAATAATTGATATTGGTTCAGGGGTAATTTATCGAGAGGACTTCCCTAGTGGTTAAGGCCCCATTAATTGCTCTTTACATTCACATATGCATAGCCTACGTGAGTTGCAGTTGGGATGTGTGTACATGCTTAGATTGATATGCAGGATTCGAAGTTGCATAATAAATCGTAGGCAGTGTCCACCATTCTTTAACTATCTTCGTGGTGCGATGCATAAGGTGTTGATTTTCGGTGCGAGCATCCTGGATTCGAATTCACGGACTGCCACATGTGTTTGTAAATTTCATTAATCGATTTTAGGAGTATAGTTGGTTGTTGGAAGGAACATAATAATTGATATTGGTTCAGGGGTAATTTATCGAGAGGACTTCCCTAGTGGTTAAGGCCCCATTAATTGCTCTTTCCATTCACCTATGCATAGCCTACGTGAGTTGCAGTTGGGATGTGTGTACATGCTTAGATTGATATGCAGGATTCGAAGTTGCATAATAAATCGTAGGCAGTGTCCACCATTCTTTAACTGTCTTCGTGGTGCGATGTATAAGGTGTTGATTTTCGGTGTGAGCATCCTGGATTCGAATCCACGGACTGCCACATGTGTTTGTAAATTTCATTAATCGATTTTAGGAGTATAGTTGGTTGTTGGAAGGAACATAATAATTGATATTGGTTCAGGGGTAATTTATCGAGAGGACTTCCCTAGTGGTTAAGGCCCCATTAATTGCTCTTTCCATTCACATATGCATAGCCTACGTGAGTTGCAGTTGGGATGTGTGTACATGCTTAGATTGATATGCAGGATTCGAAGTTGCATAATAAATCGTAGGCAGTGTCCACCATTCTTTAACTGTCTTCGTGGTGCGATGCATAAGGTGTTGATTTTCGGTGTGAGCATCCTGGATTCGAATCCACGGACTGCCACATGTGTTTGTAAATTTCATTAATCGATTTTAGGAGTATAGTTGGTTGTTGGAAGGAACATAATAATTGATATTGGTTCAGGGGTAATTTATCGAGAGGACTTCCCTAGTGGTTAAGGCCCCATTAATTGCTCTTTCCATTCACATATGCATAGCCTACGTGAGTTGCAGTTGGGATGTGTGTACATGCTTAGATTGATATGCAGGATTCGAAGTTGCATAATAAATCGTAGGCAGTGTCCACCATTCTGTAACTGTCTTCGTGGTGCGATGCATAAGGTGTTGATTTTCGGTGTGAGCATCCTGGATTCGAATCCACGGACTGCCACATGTGTTTTTAAATTTCATTAATCGATTTTAGGAGTATAGTTGGTTGTTGGAAGGAACATAATAATTGATATTGGTTCAGGGGTAATTTATCGAGAGGACTTCCCAAGTGGTTAAGGCCCCATTAATTGCTCTTTCCATTCACATATGCATAGCCTACGTGAGTTGCAGTTGGGATGTGTGTACATGCTTAGATTGATATGCAGGATTCGAAGTTGCATAATAAATCGTAGGCAGTGTCCACCATTCTTTAACTGTCTTCGTGGTGCGATGCATAAGGTGTTGATTTTCGGTGTGAGCATCCTGGATTCGAATCCACGGACTGCCACATGTGTTTGTAAATTTCATTAATCGATTTTAGGAGTATAGTTGGTTGTTGGAAGGAACATAATAATTAAGCACATTAAAGATTTTAGCCTAACCTACGAACCTTACCTAACCTAACCTAGTATTATGGGTGGGGGCTGCCGCCCCCACACCCCCGCTGGTTGGATAGTGCATTGGATAGAAAATTAGGTAAATTCCTAGTGTTAATTAGACTGAAAGGCAGGGAGAAAGAGGTCCGCTGAGTCGTGTTCTGTGCCGTCTATGGGGAGGGGAATCCTGGACAAATATCGTTACAGGTTACAGGTTCTAGGATCTGTATCTTCCTTAATAGAATTTTTCGAGGGTTGACACTTATTTTAACATGGAGTATAGGTTATATTACATCCTAAATGAAATTTAAAAAATCTGTGAAAATTCTTGGGTTGTTTATATAATAGAAGTTACTGTGGGACACGTAATATGTTGAAGGGGGAGTTCTGCTCCCTCTAAACACCCGTCACTTATGTCATCATAATCTGTTGTACTTCATAGGGGGTCCAATTAAGGAGAAAGTGAATTAACAGACGAAATTAGGCCGCAAACTACAATAACATAGGGGGCCGCCGTTTATGGGAGACTTTTTACACATAATTTTCAATGTTAATTTTCTAACTTAATCGATTTTTCCAAATTATCAAACTTACATAAAAATGAAGTACAGTTTATAGGGATTCCAACATGCATTTCAAAATTGTCATGAAAATTGGGGGGTTGTTTGCTTAATATATACCGCAGGGTTATACTCAAGGTCCGGGGTGGTAGGGTTATACTCAAAGGGATTCATGGGAGGTGAAGGGAGGCTTGTCGGTTAGGAATCCTCCGTGGCAACACCATTCTGAGATTCTGGCTAATGGTGAGAGCTGGGTCCGGGAGGCTCTGGTGAGGATACTGTTACATAGGGGCGTACTCGTCATAGGGTGATGGTGTCACTGGAACGTCCTTGCGTCCTATTTGCCTTAGGCAGGCAGCGCGACAGGCAAACTAGGTGCTGTGGCCTGCGGCAGACTAAACCAGGATCATATACTGCTCAGAACCCCAGAAATCATCACCAGGGGCAGCATCCACCCGCTTAGGTCCTACCACAACGAGGACGTAATGTACACTATGAGGGACCCCAGCAGGAGGAGGAACCCGTGGAGCATCACCATCAACTCGAACACCTAGACCGACTCCCTAGTCTCCGACACCAGGATCTCCCTTACCAGTTCCACTTCGAAGCAGCCCAGCATTTCCAGCGCCACCATCGACACTACGGATAAGGCTTTCATCGTCCTCATAATTTTTGCAATAAAGTTACGAAACACCTGAGTAAAAGATGAGATTAGGCTATGCGATCAAATATGCTGGTGCCGATCTTTCTTAAGATGCATAAAATCTTTCACTCTCTCTCTCTCTCAATTTATATTTCTTGTTAGCTCCTTCCCTGAAGAAGCCTTACTGGCGAAACGTTGAAAAAACTGGGTCCCTGCTCTGCATTTGTGTCTTAATTCCCACCTTCAATAATCCTTATTAACTAACATTAACACTTTCAATTATTTGTATTAACTAACATTGACACCTTCAATAATCCTTATTAACTAACATTAACACCTTCAATGGTGTTATCCCGCAGAGGATAACCCTACAGATGAACCAAAAAAACACACACATAGGTGTATTATACAGTGATCTAGACAGTATTTAATTCTTGCTTATTGACCCTTGATTAATATACCCTTGCATATTTATACTTATTATTTTCCCTCGATTATGTACCATTAATTGATTACCTGTGATTATTAATACACTGATCAACTCTGCGTAAGCAGAGTGGTATCGCCCCCCGTATAGTGGTGCAGTCGGTCACCTTTCCGACTGGACCACCTAATGGTAACTTCGCTACATGTTTTGTTTGCTCTGAAATTAGTAAGATCACTCACCCTCATCATCTTGTAGAATATGACCCATAGATGGCGTAGCTTGATGGGAAGGAGAGGTAGGGGACAGGGGCGAAAGGTCTAAAAATCTCAAAACTAGTGAACGAACGTCTTAAAATCACAAAACTAATGGGGCTAATCATTAGGGAGATGGGGGTCCAGCAAAAGCGAGTACCTACCCCTTAAGGTAGAATGAGGTCATGTGAGGTGCTAAAATACGGTCATGTTTGGTCCCAGGTAAAGTGTGAGGTATAAAGTGAGGTGAGAGTAGGAATGATAAGGGAAGGTTGAATGAGGTAAGATGAGACAAGGTAGTATGAGGTAATTCGAGGTAATAATAAGGTAATACTTGTTGCAAGGTAAAGTGAGGTGAGAGAAGGAGGGGAGGGGTTAGTGTGGTGGTAGTAGGTGTTGGTGTGAGGGAGGTAGTGTTGGTGGTGGTGGAGGTTGGAGGTGTTGGTGTGGGGGAGGTAGTGTTGGTCGGGGTGGTGGTGGAGGTTGGTTTGGGGGAAGCAGTGTAAGGGGAGGGGGAGGGGTTAGTTTGGGGGAGGTAGTGGAAGTGGAGGGGGAGGGGTTGATGTGGGGGAGGTAGTCGAGGTGGAGATGGTGGTAGTGTTGGGGGGTGGAGGTGGTGGTGGTGTGGGTTTGTCAGGGAAGGGGTGGTGGGGGGAGGTGATGGTGTTTATGATGGTGGTAGTGCTGTTGTTGATGTCAGGGGGGTTGAGGGTATGGAGGTGATGGTGTTAAAGGTGGTGATGGTGTGGTGCTGGGGGAGATGGTGAAGCTGGCCCTGATGATAGTGGATGTGATGGTGGTGAATATCCAAAGTATGTACACTCTAAGTATATACTGTATATAAACAGTATATACATATATATATATATATATATATATATATATATATATATATATATATAAGAGAGAGTATAATTATATACTTTGAGTCTACCCACCAACCTGCTTTACCCTTAGGTGAGCAGTAAGGATTTGCAGGTTTATTCCGCAAGACGGGTTGCTGACCACGGCTGACGAATCTCATTCATTCGGAATTGTATAAGGTTGTCTCCCCTACTTTAGAAGGGTTGCCAACCAAGGCATATTAAACCAGGTTATGATAGGCTATATTAGGATAGGCTGATCAATATCGGTGATACAGCTGACTCAAGAAGTTAGTCACCTCCCCCCCCCCCATATTGTACAGTTGGCCAAATAAGTGAGGTTGCGGCACCAAGTATATTTCGATTAATAATTGGTATCAGCGTTATCTAAGGTTTAAATCATCATTCTGAGTGAGATTTACAACCATGTTCCTATCTTCAGACACGCTATTCAACATCTGACAGACATTAATACAGCATACAGTGATCAAAGCATAATGACAGCGGCGAACCGACTTATTTGGCCAACTGTACAAAATGCTAATTAGATAAGTTATGAATATTCAGAGAGACTGCTAGGGATTGTTTTCTGTTATTATTATTATTTATTTATTTTTATTTTTTTCGTAATGTCTTCCATCTATATGTTTATACTAATACGCCAAGTTAACCCTCTCCGACATATGACGCGATTTTGAGCCTATTAGGGATACTTTAAAGCCTTTGTTACCATCAGGGGTATTGAGAAACATTTAGTTTAGTTACTTCAACCTCTGCAGTTGTCTTTGAGTTAGCTATGGGCAGAAAACTAATTTTGGAGAGGTAATTATAAGAGTGAGATAACTCTATTTCTTATTGCTAATCTGGCAACCTCTGCGTCATAAATGCGTGAAAGGGTTAACATTCTCCTCACAATTAGCCAGCACTATAAACCTGAAGTCGAGTGAGGGAATATCTTGAACCAACTGTACTTGACCATGATATAGGAGCAGCCTCAGGTGCATTAACCCTTAACTGTCGGCGCGCAACTTATGTCGTGTGAAATAAATTTGGACTAAGTGGCGGTTCACAACTTATGTTGTGCGCCATTTTCACCACGTAACGTTGCTGAGAGAGAGAGCTGAACGGTGTGAGGAGCCTAGCAACTGTATGACCGCTCACCACCACCGCGGTGGACCAACTGAAGTGAATCCCACCCTTCCCTCCCCTCTCACACTCGTTACACAGGGAATTATGTAGGGAAATTACCTAATTACAGGGTTTTTGCACTCGTGTTGCACGATCGTTGCAAGATAACCAGTGGTCGTACAAGGATGGTTTGGGTGTCATTGGAAAGCTCTGTTTACGCCCTTTCAGGGATAGATACTTGTTTTACGCTCTGGGTCTTATTTAGGCATGAAAATGATCATGAAAACAACCCTATTTAGGGTTAAAAAAAAAAACGCTGGGCGGTACGGTCAAATAGACCACCTAGGCCGCTCGTAAGAGGTTAAAGGGAGATTTGTCTTGTACCCTTTCTCTTTCATGTTTAGCCCCGAGATTCTAAGATGTTCACCCCATTAGTTTGGCCATTTTAAGACCTTTCACCCATTTCTGTCAATTTTAGGATCTTTCGTGCCGTTTAGGTATCAATTTTTTTCTGGCGAGCGATAGCCAGCGTGTAATTTAGGCTACCGAAAAGATTTGCATTTTTGGGTTATAAATTTAAGGGGAGGTTTTTAGTTTATTCCCTAGACTTCCATAAAGCTTAAAATTACACCCCTAGGCCTCCTTTCAAGACAAATTTATAAATTTTTCGATAAAAAAATATCCCAGCCGAAGGCCAGTTCCACCTAAATGGCTCGAAAATTATTAAAATTTACCGAAATGGGGCGAAAGTGTTGAAAATCGCCAAACAAAGGGGGCGAACGTCTTAAGATCACAAATGCAATGGGGTTAAACATGAGGGAGAAAGGGATCCAGAAATAAATCCTTCAAGTGGAAATCTCCCCTTAAGCTTCATGGAGGCCTAAGGAGCATACTAAAAGCCTCCCCTTAATAAACTGACCATCTAGCCCCTACACTCTATATTATTCTCTCATACTTTCCCCTCTCTCCTATAGACCCAACTCTACCAATATGACTTCACTTCCTTATACAAATACACCGCCCTACCCTCTCTCTCTCTCTCTCTCTCTCTCTCTCTCTCTCTCTCTCTCTCCACCATGATGGTTCACAAGTGACATACCTTCAGTAATTAAATAGAGAAAGGTTACATACACAAAGGCCAAAAGACGTCAAGTTCAAAAAGATTTAGATTCATTTAAAAATATGTTAATGATGTAACCATTTTCTTCAAACTTAGTAAAAACAGAAAAAAGACAGAAAAAAGCGGAATGAAGGACTCAGGGTTGCAGCCCTCTACAAACAGTCCTAAAGAGTTCTTCAGCTATGTGAACAGCAGGAAGCCATTTATAAGTAGCATAGGACCTCTAAATTTCTAAAATATCCAACTGGCCAACTACAAACCTCTGACATTGATAGCTAAATCACTAAACGACTATTTTGCCTCAGTATTCAAAAGGGAAAATACCAGTGACATGCCAAGCCCAGGATTAGTGCATGAGGGTGAAATTCTTAGCAGAATTAGATATACCCTAGAGGAGGTAGCAAACATAATAGATAAGTTAAATAGGTTCAAGTCATACGGCCCAGATAGCTTTCTTCCCTGAGTTGTACGAGAAGTGCGAGATGAAATCGCCTCTTTCTTGGCAGAAATCTTCAATAAATCACTAGAAAATGGAGAGGTCCCTGAAGACTGGAAACTGGCCAATGTGACCCCAATCTTTAGGAAAGGGGATCACGAGTGTCCCAAGAATTATCGGCAAATTAGCTTGACTTCTATCATAGTAAAACTCTTAGAAAGGATACTAGTAGACAAGATTCACAATACAGATTCCCAACATGGATTCAGGTGACACCGATCATGTCTTAACAATTTGCTGAAATTTGTCCATGAAATGCTGAGTGAGTATGACAAAAGTAGAGCTATAGACATCCTTTACTTAGATTTTTAAAGACAGTTTGACAAAGTGCCTCATTGCAGGCTAATGTCAAAAGTGAGTGCATTATATATCAATACAGAGGTCACAGATTGGATAAAAAGTTGGATAACAGGTAGACAACAATGAGTGGTAATCAATGGTGTTTCTTCTGAGTGGACTCCAGTCACTTATGGATATCCACAGGGACCTTTCCTTGTCCCACTTCTGTTTATCATACATGTCAATGACATCGATATTGGTCTGTTGAGTGTGATCTCCAATTTGCAAATGACATAAAGCTTGGAACGAATGTGAAAGACCCCAAAGGGGTTGAACAGCTCAGGATGGACTTCCAACAAACTGGGTGAATTGTCGGAGATATGGCAGATGCCTCTAAACCTGGAAAAGTGCAAGGTGATGCATGTCGGCCAAGCAAACCCCAAGTCAGGCTATTCGCTATTGGGAATGCCTTTGGAAGTTACTGACTTGAAAAAGGATTTTGTTGTTCTGATTAGTAGTGACCTAAAGTTTCCCAAGTAGTCCAGTGAAGTAGAAAAGAAAGCTCAGACATTATTGGGCTATATTAAGAGGCAATATAAGCATAGAAATAAGGAAATAGTCCTCACACTTTACAATGCTCTGATACGGCCTATCCTGGAGTATGCTGTTCAATTCTGGTCTCCAGCACTCAGGACAGATATTGAGTGACTGGAAAGAGTACAAACTAGGGCTACAACACTTATTCCATTGCTTAGAAGACTGAGCTATGAGGACTGGTTGAGAGCTCTTGATATCTTCCTGTTGGAGACACGCAGACCACGAGGTCAGCTCATTGAAGTTTTTAAAATACTTAATGCGTTTGACAATGTGCATTATAGCAAAATGTTTAGGCTCAATATGAATACAACACGCAACCATGGCTGTAAATTGTAATTGAAAAGGTTCAGCACTAGTATTTGTGGAAACTTGTTCACATACAAGATCTGTTCTACCTGGAGTAAACTTCCCTCCAAAGTTGTAAACAGTTCTTCAGTAGAGCAGTTCAAGAAGAGAGTAGATAGTATTTTGCACACGAGCGTAGTGCACTAAACAGTCTCTTTCCTTCCACTTTGAATAGCTGCTTGGATTGGACCGCAAGGTCTCTGAGATACTACCTTTTCCTTGTAACACACTCTCTATCTCTCTGTCTCTCTCTCTTATCCTATAAATATCAACATTTACTAGGAGTTTTCCTCGCAACATCCTGTTCGTGGTATTATCATAAATTGTCATTCTCTTCTCAGCGCTACAACCCATTTTCTTTCATTATTTTTGCTCGTACAACTCCCTCGTTATTTTGTGCGTATCGTTAGTCTAGTTCAGTGGTTCTTAACCGGGGGTACGAAACATCGAAGCAGGGGGTACGAGACATGATGTCAAATTCAATGCTGTATAGTATTTACATTAAACAAAATAATAATAAATAAAATACTAAATACTAAATGTTTCAAGTCATGAATAATTAACATTGTTATAATTACAGGTATGATTATTTTTGAGGTAGTATTTATTTTAAATTATTTACCGTTTTCTAACTCCAAACTATGATGTAATTATATTTGTATAATTGTTGGACATTGCTCAGTTGTGTTCTGGGCTTCGGAGGAACAGGTTCGTACTGTTGCGCAATGTGGGGTTTGTATGGTATATTGCAGTGGTTCTTAACTGGGGGTACGAGACATGGTGTCAAATACACAAATAAAACAAAACGAATAATAAATGTTTCAAGTTAATAATTAAAATTATTTAATATGTTTTGAGGTAGTATTATTATTTTACAATATTTACCGTTATCTAACTCAACACTACAGTATGATGCAATTTTATTTGTATAAGTGTTACCTCAATTATACCTACGGTTTGAGACTTAACGTGTTTCATGCGTCGTCAGTTTTACTCGTATAATACGTGTTCAGTTATATGACTGGCGCTGTTGCTTGGAAGTTCGACGTCACATAATGCCGATAATGGTCAGTTGTGTTCTGGGCTTTGGAGGAATAGGTTTGTACTATTGCAGTGTGGGGTTTGTATGGTATATAATAGTAATTTTAGACAGGGGGTACGGGAAAATATTATGGAAGCACAAGGAGTACGAGCACTTAAAAAGGTTAAGAACCACTGATCTAGTTCATATAATTAGAAGACCAGCATAGTGATGTTCTGAGGCGTCATGATGTGCAGGGGTTGTGGAGAAATAGTTAGGATCAAGGAAGTTACTGTAGTTATTATAGTTTTACTTCCTTAGCTTACAGTAAATTGCAACGTCCCCATCTTGATAACTGAGTGATTACCATAATTTTGTAGCGAAATATGATGTTCATTATGAAAACTTGTTTATAAAATGACAAAGAGACAATGTGCAGCCTATCTCCATATCCATCTCTCTCTCTCTATCTCTTGCGCTCTCTCTCTCTCTCTCTCTCTCTCTCTCCTTCCAAGTCCATCACAACCATTTAAACGAAACCGTCAACCCCAATGGCCCACAAGTTGCGAAAATGTACCTACCTGAACCACAAAATAAAATAAACAACCCCACCCAAGCCCACCCAACCAACTGAATGAATTTGACAACCCGCCGCGGCTTCAAGTCACAACCCCAAACCCATCCTCACCAATAAGAAAAACAAATCCAGGGCATGCTGAGAGAAATGATATAAAAATAATATCCATAAATGCCTGCTCAATAAGAAACAAAATAGACGAACTCAAATGTCTGTTATTAACCCTTTACGAGCAGCCTATGCGGTTTATTTATATGTACCGCCCAGCGGGGTGTTTTTAGCCAAAATAGGGCTGTTTACGTGATCATTTTCATGCCTAAATAAGACCCAGAATGTAAAACAAGTATCTATCCCTGAAAGGGCATAAACAGAGCTTTCGAATGACACCATAACGATCCTTTTATGATGGCTAGTTTTCTTGCAATAACCGTGCAACGCGAGTGCAAAAAGCATGTAATTAGCCACTTTCCCGATACAATTCCGTATATAGCGAGTGAGAGAGGTAGGAGGGAGGTGAGATTCGTGTCAGTAGGTTCGCTGCGGTGGTCTGGAGCAGTCATACACTCGCTACTCTCCTGCCACCACTTGTCTCTCTCTCTCAGCAACATTACGTGCTGAAATTGCCACTCGAGTTATGTCGAGCGCCGCCACATAGTCCAGCTTTATTTAACTCGACTTATGTGGTGAGCCGCTTTTTAAGGGTTAAATGAGAAAGTTGACGTTATTTGTATAACGGAAACACATCTGAACCTTAAAAATAAAGATCTACTTCATGAATATCACATAGAGCCATATAATTTGTTTTTATAAAGACCGTAACAATGGAAAACAAAGAGGGGGGGTTGCAATGTACGTTGCAACCTACTTAAACCCAGTTGAGGTGACTCTCCCCGAAAGTAATGCAGAAATAGTGTGCGTCAAAATAAATACAAAAAACATGAACTTAAATATCACTACAGCGTACCGACCACCGTGACTAACTGTTGCCGATGATACAATTTTTTATGAAATACTAGAGAAAACCCTTAATTCTGACGAAACAGTTTTACTAGGTGACTATAACCTCCCCCTAATTGACTGGAATACCCTGACCGGAGGAAATGCTGAGTCACGCCTAATGACAAGCTTCATCCAGGATTTTTTTTTGACTGAACACGTAAAACAGCCGACGCGAGACAGGAATATATTAGACCTCGTAATCACTACCCAAGAAAATATATTATCAAACCTGGATGTAGGTGAACATCTGGCAACGTCCGATCATAAAATCTTAAGAATCAACGTTATAAGCAAATATTCCACAGTAAAAACAACAGGAATGGTTTCGGACTTCAAAAACGCAAATTATGACGGACTTAAGGAATCGCTATCAAACATACACTCAAACCTCATAAATATAAACGAAGTAAATGAACTATGGGGACATTTTAAGTCTACAATTACAGAAGCGCATAAACAATTTGTACCCATGAAACCAAAACGTAATACGAAATCAAGTATGCCACCTTGGTACAGTAGAGACATTGGCAAGGCAATAAGGAAAAGGAATCAACTCCACAAACTTGTAAAAAATAACACAAACACTGAAGTAATTAAAAACTTGTACAACAATAGTAGAAGGGAAGTGAACAAAATAATTAGGGCGAACAAACAAAATTACAAAATGACTATTGCCAGAGAGAGTGCCACAAACCCCAAACAATTCTACAGTTACGTAAATAAAAATAAACAGATCAAACGCGGAATCGGACCGCTAATAGAAGATGGCCAGACAATAACAGGTGACACAAACACGGCAAATCGGCTCAACAAATATTTTGGCTCAGTTTTCACTGAAGAAGTAATCGATCATACCCCTGAAAATAACACCTCAACTCATGTGATAGGAGATTTCACCATCAGTGTTAGCGAAGTACAAAGCAAATTGAGTAATTTAAATGTAAATAAGACCCCGGGACCCGACATGCTCCACCCGAAAATAATTAAGAATGTTAAGGACGAAATAGCAAAACCCCTGACACAACTATTTAACTTATCATTACTACAGGGGATTGTACCGAGTGATTGGAAAGATGTGAACATTACGCCGATATACAAGAAGGGTAGCAAGGCCAAAGCGAGTAATTACAGACCAATTAGTCTAACTTCAATTTTAGGAAAAATCATGGAAAAAGTCCTTAGAGATAAGATAGTAGATTACCTCGAATCAAACAACCTAATAAAAAATAGTCATAACGGCTTTAGATCAAATATGTCATGCCTAACAAATTTGATTGAATTTTATAACAAACTATTCACATATAACGACATGACGAAATCATTAGATATAATCTTCTTGGACTTTCAAAAAGCTTTCGACAAGGTGCCTCACCGAAAACTATTGGCTAAACTGGAGAGGATAGGAATCAAAGGTGAAATTCATTCTTGGATAAAAAATTAGCTTACAGACACAAGACAGAGAGTGGTGATAAATGGAGTGGAATCGGAGTGGGAGCTTGTCACTAGTGGAGTTCCACAGGGTTCAGTCCTTGGACCGGTCCTGTTTCTCATTTACATTAACGATATTGATGTAGGGGTAAACAACACCATTTCCAAATTCGCCGACGATACAAAAATAGGAAATACAGTTCTGAACGAAGATGATAGAAATGCGTTGCAATCTGATTTAAACAAGATATCAGAGTGGTCGAACAAATGGCAGATGCCCTTCAATGTCGATAAATGTCAGGTGCTGCAGGATGGTAGCAGAAATATGAAATACAAATACGAAATGAATGGTAAACAAATAAAAACCGCAACGGAAGTAAAAGACCTAGGGGTACTAATATCTGAAAACCTAAAAACTTCCGACCAATGTATAGCAGCTGCAAATAAGGCAAACATAGCATTGGGCTTTATTAAACGAAAATTTTCATATAAACATGAGAACGTAATAGTGCCACTGTTCAAAAGTATGGCGAGGCCCCACCTTGAATATGGTGTGCAGTTCTGGTCACCTTATCTGATCAAGGACATTGTAAGACTCGAGTCAGTACAGCGTAGAGCGACGAAGATGATACCCTCATTAAGAAATATACCATATGAAGAAAGACTTAAACGATTGAACCTGTTCTCATTACAAAAGAGGAGGTTGAGGGGTCAGCTTATTGAGTGCTTTAAGATACTAAAAGGTTTCGACAAAGTCGATGTAAATGCACTGTTCACATTAAACAATACTAATCAAACTCGCGGAAATGGAATGAAATTAAAAACCAAAAAGGCAAACCTAGATGTCACAAAGAGTTTCTTCACCTACAGTGTGGCGACAGAGTGGAATAAACTACCAGCGAGAGTGGTGGAGAGCGACACAATAAACGCTTTCAAGGGAAGGCTTGACCTCTATCTGCAGAGGGCTGGGGTGATATGAAAAAATAAAATAAAAATATGTATGTATGTGTATGTGTGTGCACTGAACAGTATGTATATATATGTATATATGTATATATATACTGTATATATATGTATGTATGTGTGTATGTATGTATGTGTATATGTGTATGTATGTGTGTATGTGTGTATATGTATGTACCGGTGTATATATATATATATATATATAGTTTGTAAGGCCAGACTGCCTAGTAAGGACCTTGAGGTCTGTGTGGTCTGTGTATCTATGTAGCTCTATGTAGCTCTCTCTCTCTCTCTCCTGACCATTAAGGTTTCACTTCATCCTATTTTCCGGTACGGATCATTAGCCGGAGGGTGCGGAGGGTGGAGAGAGAGACTTATACTTTACTGTCCTATTCTTACACTATATACTGTCCCTGTCTAGTAGTATTAGGGCCGGACCACCTAGTTGGGACCGCAAGGTCTGTGTGGTATGAGTATTTATTTTGTTCTTGCTATGTGGATGAGGTAGACAAAAGGTAAATCTGCCTGTGACGAGTGCATCCCCCAGAGTTAAAAGAGTGATAGGGCAAACATCAAGGAATGTTTGAGCCAAAATGTCTAGACACACGGAGTTTGAAACAATTTAAGTCATAGGATGAGGGAAAGATGGATTCAGGGAGAGAGTTCCAGAGCTCAGCTGTTGAATAGAAGAATGATTGGGAGTAACGTTTTACTCCTGAGTTGGAGAGTTGTACAGAGTAGGGGTGGGATTGTGTTGCAAGACGGGTACTACATACTCTAGGTAGAGGAGGTGGTATGCACTGAGAGAGCTTTGAGGAACACTGATTATTGTAGTAGCGATAGAATAGCGAGAGAGATGCAACATTTTGGCGAAGAGAGAGAGATTGCAGAGAGTCGGTGAGTGGAAGGGAGTTAATGATAAGAAAGGCTTTCCTTTCTACTTTGCCTAGAACTGCTGTGTGAAAGGATCCTCACACATGTGAACAATACTCAATACAAGGACACACTGTGCCCCTGTACAGAGCAAGAAGCTGAGCAGGGGTAAAGAACCCCTTGAGGCGGTTGAGCACACCCAGCTTCTTGGAGGCCGCCTTAGCAAGACTGGTAATATGGTCCTTCCTAGAGAGAGCAGAAGCAAAAGAGACACCAAGAATACTGAGAGAAGATGAAGGGTTAATTTTTGTATTGTTGAAGAATAAGGGATAGTCCGCTGGGAGTTCACGGCGGGTAGATAGATGGAGAAATTGGGTTTTGGAAGCATTAAAGGTAATAAGGTTTTTCTGCCCCAATTCGAGATCGTAGTTAGATCAGAAAATAAGAGTTCTATTGCTCCATTACGTTTGCTTTTGAGGGATTGCTGGGGCGTTCTGGGAAACAAATTGAATAGTGTAAGGTTGAGTCGTCTGCATATGAATGGATACTACTGGAGGTACAGTGGAGAAGATAATTTATGAAAATTAGAAAGAGAATAGGAGATAGGACAGATCCCTGAGGAACACCGGAGTTGATAGGATGAGGAAGTGAATAATGGCCGTCCACAACCGCAGCTATGGAACGACCGGAAAGGAAATTGGAGACAAAGGCACAGATGGAGGGATAGAAACCGAAGGAGGGTAGTTAAGAAATTAGAGATTTGTGCCAGACCCTATCAAAGGCCTTCAATATGTCTAGTGACTCTAGTGCAATAGAAAAGGTCTCACCGAAGTCCCGCAAGGAGGATGACCAAGAGTTAGTAAGAAATGAAAGAAGATCACCAGTAGAGCGACACTTAAGGAAGCCATACTGGCGATCTGATAGTAGATTATGAGATAAATGCTTAAGAAATTTGAAAGTAAGAATAGTTTCAAAAACTTTAGAGATACAAGAGATGAGAGCAATGGGACGATAGTTGGAAGGTTGAGAGTGGTCACCCTTCTTTGGGACAGGTTGAATGAGACCAAACTTCCAGCAAGAAGGGAAGACGTTAGAGGAGAGAGAGAGACGAAAGAGTTTGCCTAGGCAGGGAATCAGCACGGAAGCACAGTTTTTTAGTGCAACAGGAGGAACACCATCCGGACCGTACGCCTTCTTAGTATCAAGCCCAGAGAGGGTAGAAAGTACATCTTTAGCAGAGATTAGCATATTAGGCATAAGTAGGAGAGAGGGGGGTGGAGAGTGAGGAATAGCACCGGAATCATCCAAAGTGGAGTTTCTAGTGAAAGTTTGAGCGAAGAGTTCAGCTTTGTCAGAGGAAAAAGTGATGGTTGTGCCATTGGAGTGGAAAAGTGGAGGGAAAGAAGAGGACAACAAATTGTTGTAGAGTTTTCTGGCTAGATGCCAGAAAGCTTGGGAAGAGCTAGAGTTGGATAGTTCAGTGCATTTGTTATTGATTAAAGAGTATTTGGCAAGTCGAAGAACAGATTTGGCTTGATTCCGGGCAGAAACATAGGAAGAATGAGATTCATGAGTTTTAAGGCGTCGGTACCGTTTGAATATTTCCTCCTTATTGCGAACAGAAGTAGAACAAGCGTGAGTAAACCAAGATATTTTTGCGTTAGTCTGAGAGAAAGAAGATGGAATGTATGCCTCCATGCCCGATAGGATTACCTCGGTAATGCATTCAGCACTCTCAGAGGGCCACGGAAGCAAAAATCATTCCATGAGAAATCAAAGAAGTACTGCCGGAGAGCCTCCCAGTCGGCAACGTAACTGTGTGTAATTCTGTTTAAGTCTCTCTCTCATCTATTTCCCTTCCTCTTCTACCTATAACTAAATTATCTACGTATGTGACCCTTTCAAGATACGATGGCGCTTTTGTTTTCTGCTTTCTGGCTATTAGTAGATGATTTTATTGAGATAAAGAAGGCTATATGGAAGTCAGAGGGTTAATTGAGAAAGTCTTTACCCATTAAATTCCCACAGATCATTCCCAAACAATACACAATCGTCTAATGATAACCAAAATATACTAAGGAAATGAGGCATAATCTTCAAGGGGTTAATGTGTGCAATGTACGGTCGCGCTAATAAGTCCTGTCCCAGCTGTCAATACGTTTGGCTTGCTCTGTGCTCTATTAATGTCTGTCATATGTTGAATAGGGTGGGTATGTGTAGGAACATGTTTGTATATGTCACTCGATATGAAGAAATTAAGCTTGGATATTGGTGATACCAATTATTGATCAAAACATACTTGGTGTCGAGACTTCACTTATTAGCGCGACTGTACTATCGATTTTTTTTTATCAATAGTATCTCCGTGGAATGGATAGCAAGGGCTGTGAGACAGTAACTTTTCCTTGTAACTCCCTGTTACTTTGCTCGTTCAGCGGGCCACCCAATAATATAGTACCACAGTTTGCCTCAACACCCACTTTACTCTCTCTCTTTCTCTCCCACTCTCTCTCTCTCTCTCTCTCTCTTTACACACCCACCCGCGTGTGATCGAATGTGTTTTTATAGGTATTAACACATTTTGTTTTAATGCTTAGGCCTTAGGAGTACATTTTTAGTTTTCAAAACCTAAATAACACTACCCTGGTCTAACTTAACCTAACCCAATCAACCTAACCTAACCTAGCCTAGCCTAACCTAGCCTATTACACTCTGTTTCGAAATATGTTAACCCATTCAATACCAGGGACGTCTTTTTCATCATATTCTGGCAAATATTTGACGATTTTGTTCAGCTTAGGAAGGACCTCTTGCAATAATAAGGCTTCAAACTATCTCAAACAACCCTTTTATCTACCACAGACCCTTCCTAAGCTGCATATTATCGTCTAAATACAGCTAGAAAAAAATACAACACATGTCGCCGGTACTCAAAGGGTTAACAGTGTGTATACTAGAACTGTCGGCTCAATCTACGTTTACACATAAAACTACAAATAGTATGAAATTTGTACCCACGAATCCACCACTGCTTGTATGCACACACAGACATACATACACACACACATGCACACACAGGGCTCCACAAGCAGCCACAGAGACACACATCCGCATTCACATTCACTCTTTAATCTCTCCCATTTCAACATATTCATGCTTCCCCTTGCTTCACATACGGTCTCTCTCTCTCTCTCTCTCTCTCTCTCTCTCTCTCTCTCTCTCTCTCTCTCCTACTCTTTAAATCTGGTAAGCAGGTTTAAACTAGTATTGAGCTATTAAGGGGGGATGGGCGTATTTATTTGCTCATTTATGTATCTACAATATACTGTATATATATTTGATTTATATACAGTATATATTTGATTTATATACAGTATATATTTGATTTATATACAGTATATATTTGATTTATATACAATATATATTTGATTTATATACAGTATATATTTGATTTATATACAGTATATATTTGATTTTTTACTTTCATACCTAGACATCCATCCAACTTTTTAAACCTGTAAACCCGTTATATAACATTTGGGGTATAATACAGCACGTTATTATCTCGTTTGTGTTTGATACGGTTTTATATGGATGTGTAGCTATTAACCCCTTCTGTACCGGCGACGTCTTTTTCATTATATTCGAGCTAAATTTTAGACGATTGTGTGCAGTTTAAGGAGGATCTGTGGTGGACAAAAAGATTAAGCGAGATAGTTCGAAGGCTGTTAATTGCTGGAAGCCCTTTATATGCTGAATAAAATCGTCTAATAGCAGCCATAATAAAGTTAAAACGACGTCGCCGGTACAGAAGGGGTTAACCCATTCAGTACCAAGGACGTCCTTTTCATCATATTCTGGCACCTATTAGACGATTATATTCAGCTTAGGAAGGACCTCTAGCAATAATATCAAATCATCTCAACGAACCCCTTTAACTACCACAAATCCTTCGTAAGCTTCGTAATATCGTCTAAATATAGCTAGAATATACTATAACACACGTCGCTGGTACTCAAAGGGTTAAACAATCTTCAGAAATACAAATATTAGATAAGGGATTCATGAGGATATTCGATTCAGTTCGGTTTGGGCTCGAACAATTAAGGGGGTAGTACTCGCTTGTTATGGATCCCCTTCTCCCTCATGCTTAGCATATTACTTTTGAGGTTTTAAGAAGTTCGTTCCGTTAGTTTGGCGATTTTGAGACCTTTCGCCTATTTTTTTTTGTTAATATTAAGACTTTTCGTGCCCTTTTTTCCTGGCGAGCGATAGCGAGCCTCTAATTTTAGAAGGAACCGGCCTTCGGCCGGTGGGATCTAGCGAGGAAGCACAAAAATTAATAAATTAACATATATATATATACAGCATATATATATATATATATATATATATATATATATATATATATATATATATATATATATATATATATATATATATATATATATACTGTATATATATATATATATATAATATATACTGTAGACTAAAAACCAAGCACTACTCCCTTAAGGTCAACACTTGCATCGTAGCGAGTACAGTCTGCCAAATAAGTCATGTCTCGGTACCAAGTATATTTTTATCCATAACTGGCTTCAGCAATATCTAAATTTTATTTCTTCATTTCGAGGGGGTTATACAAATCTATTCCTACACTTGCCTACTGTCACGGGGTGGACATTATATTCGTTTATATAACCCTTCACCTGATATTATGAATTGTATGCAAAGCCTCAGTGAGCGATACACAACTACTGTATGCAGTAGAAATATATATTTAGTATAGAGGTTACCTGATATATGGGGACAACTGGCTTGATAATTAGCCTAATAACATGTGTACAGCATATAACCTAGCATATAGAGGTATAAATATTATCAAAGTTATTAAAGGCACTCTTGAAAATAAATACACATGTGACATGGCAATTTAATGTATTAATGATATGTGCAGAAATATGATAAGGCAAGTACTCAAGGATTCACACAGCCTATAGTCTGTTTACTCCTAGCCTAGCTTATCTCCAAGCCTACTGATTTAACCTAACTTAACACAAAAGTCTAGCCTAGCCTAACTTTAAATACTGTACTGTAGAATACTAGAACACAAGGCTCAGTGATCAGCAGTCTATGACTAGTACCAGTAATGCAAAATATATGGTAATCTAACCTTCTTGCCTGATACTGTAGCCTAAACTAAATCACTGACCTACATGTGTACAGTAGCCTATAACAGTCCTAACTGGTTACACACTGAATAGGCTATCTTACCTGGTAATCACCCTAGGGACTTAAAAGCTCATAGGATGGTATTTGGCCCTCCAATATAGGAAAGCCCCAATCCTGCCTGCCCAAAACCAAGGTGATCATCCTCACTCAGCCTCCACGTGTGTAATGTAGAACAAGACCCCCAAGCGTGCATCCCCTCTCCTCGTGAAGGAAAGACACCCTAAAAAAAAAAACCATGAACGTAGCTGAATACTGTACAACTCAACTACACTGTACAAAACTCAACTAGGAACATAATATGTCAACATAGGAATACAACAATGTGGTTACCACTACACCTACCCTATATTAAATATCTGGTAGACATTAATACAGTACAGAGAGAGCCAAACGTAATGACAGCTGAGACCAGGACTAACACACAAGTAGTGTGTTGGTCCTGGCTGAGACATGATTTATTAGTGCTACCGTACACCTCCTCCTATTCATTTCACTACACTAAACAAACACACCACACTTCTTTTCATTACACCAACACATTGTGTTTGAAGATGACCACCAACCACCTTTAATCCCTTTTGTATCGGCGAATTTTTTTAAAGTTTATTCTACCTATATTTACACGATTTTATGCAGTTTAAGAAGGATCTGTGGTAGTTAAAAGGGTTAATTGAGATAGTCTGTAGCCTCTTAATTGCTATACGTCCTTCCTAAGCTAAATATAATCTTCTAATGATTGGCGGAGTATAATGAAAAGGACGTGACCAGTAGTGATAGGGTTAATTTGGCTCTGTCACTCTTCCAACTTTTTGGGAGACATTTGTTACAGGCAGATATGCCTTTTGTTTCCATCACACACATATAACAAACAAAACAGTAGGCCTACTTAATCGTCAAACAGATGAGTTATCAGTAAGGATATCGGCGAACTTTTGTATGCAACTGTACATTTTATTAATTTAGTGGTATACTCCATTTATTCTAGGTTGGGCAGAAATCGTAACCTCTAACCTCTGTAACTCAAAAAAGAGCTAGAGCAAATGAGCCGTCAATTTATACACATATTCCATAGCCAAGTCTTCCTATTCCTGTTCCTCCTGTTGTTCTCAAAAACTGTGCTTCCGTGCTGACTCCCTGCCTAGGCAAACTCTTTCGTCTCTGTCTATCCTCTAACGTCTTCCCTTCATGCTGGAAGTTTGCTCACATTCAACCTGTCCCAAAGAAGGGTAACCGCTCTCAACCCTCCAACTATCGTCCAATTGCTCTTATCTCTTGTCTTTCTAAAGTTTTTGAAACTATTCTTGCTTCCAAATTTCTTAAGCATTTCTCTTCTCATAATCTGCTCTCAGATCGCCAGTATGGCTTCCTTAAGGGTCGCTCTACTGGTGATCTTCTTTCATATCTTACTAACTCTTGGTCATCCTCCTTTCGGGACTTCGGTGAGACTTTTTCTATTGCACTAGACATATCGAAAGCCTTCGATAGAGTCTGGCATAAATCTTTAATTTCTAAACTACCCTCCTTCGGTTTCTATCCCTCCATCTGTGCCTTTGTCTCTAATTTCCTTTCCGGCCGTTCCATAGCCGCGGTTGTGGACGGCCATTGTTCACTTCCTCACTCTATAAACTCCGGTGTTCCTCAGGGCTCTGTCCTATCTCCTATTCTCTTTCTAATTTTTATAAATGATCTCCTTAACTGTACCTTAATTCCCATCCATTCATACGCAGACGACTCAACCTTGCACTACTCCATTAGTTTTTCAGAACGCCCCAGCCAGCAATCCCTCAACGACAAACGTAATGAAGCCATAGAACTCTTAAATTCTGATCTAAATACTATTTCCAATTGGGGCAGAGAAAACCTTGTTAACTTTAATGCTTCCAAAACCCAATTTCTCCATCTATCTACCCGTCAGGATCTCCCAGCGGACTATCCCTTATTCTTCAACAATACAAAAATCAACCCTTCATCTTCTCTCAATATTCTTGGTGTCTCTTTTTCTTCTGCTCTCATTTGGAAGGACCATATTACCAGTCTTGCTAAGGCAGCCTCCCAGAAGCTGGGTGTGCTCAACCGCCTTAGGGGGTTCTTTTCCCCTGTACAGCTTCTTGCTCTGTACAGGGGCATAGTGCGCCCTTGTATTGAGTATTGTTCACATGTGTGGGGAGGTTCCTCTCACACTGCTCTCCTAGACAAAGTTGAAAGGAAGGCCTTTCGTATCATTAACTCCCGTCCACTCACCAACTCTCTGCAATCTCTCTCTCTCCGCCGCAATGTTGCATCTCTCTCGCTATTCTATCGCTACTATAATAATCAGTGTTCGTCAGAGCTATCCCAGTGCATACCACCTCCTTTACGTAGGGCACGTGGTACCCGTCTTGCAACTCAATCCCACCCCTACTCTGTGCAACTCTCCAACCCAAGAGTGAAACGTTACTCTCAAACTTTCTTCTACTCAACAGCTGAGCTCTGGAACTCTCTCCCAGAATCAGTCTTTCCCTCTTCCTATGACTTAAATTGCTTCAAACTCCGTGTGTCCAGGCATTTTGGCTCGAACGTCCCTTGATTTTGGCCCTGTCACTCTTTCAACTATTGGGGAGGCACTCGCTATAGGCAGTTATGCCTTTTGCCTCCCTCAATCACATAGAAAAAAAAAAAAAAAAAAAAAAATTTGGTAGAAAAATATTAGCTCGATTACCCTAGTCCTTTTTGAGTTATGAGAGGTTAGGGGTTACGATTTCTGCCCAACCTAGAATGAAGAGACTATAGTGTAGTAAGGGTGGGGAGCTGTATTACCCTGGTGGGCTACAAGACGCTTCCTCCAAGCCTTCCCCTTTAAAATCTTGGTTCCTGTGCATTATTCTGGTGACTGGGTGCGTGAGTGTGTGCGTGCGTGCTTGTTTGTGTGCGTGTGCTTATGTTCGTGTGTGTGCTATAGTAAGTGTACATACCTCCTTCTCTGTATGTATGTGAGTGTGTGTGTGCGCTTGTGTATGTGTGTGTGTGTTTGTGCGCGTGAGTGTACATGGCTCCCTCCATGTGTGTGTGTGTGCTTGTGTTCGGTGTGTGCGAGTGAGTGTACATGCCTTCCTCCATGTCTATGTGCGTGCTTGTGTTCATGTGTGTACGAGTGAGTGTACACTCCTCCCTCCTTGTGTAAGTGTATGTTTGTGTGTGCCAGTGAGGATAAGTGTGTGGGGGAGGTAATGGAAGGGGCTATTCGGGTGTGTGGGTGGGGGTGTCGGCTTGCAGTAAATGTGGGTGTGTTGAGGGCGGCGGTGGTGGGGGTTGGGTTGGGGGATGAGGGGGATGAATACACATCATCATACATAAACCAAACATATGCAACATATCTGGTGACATTTATTCTACTTATCTGGTAAAGATGTTAGTTTTGTATAATATATTATCATGTTCTACGTCACATAGGCACACATACTCCTCTTCATCACAATTCCAACTCTCTCTCTCTCTCACACACACACACACACACACAAGCCTCCTATTCATCCGTGTACCCCTCACCCGCCCCGACAGACTCTACCACCGCCCTTATAGACAGCACTTCCCTTCATCCCCTCATATGCAAGGGCCGGTAAGGGTACCCCAGAAAAAGTAATATGGGTCAGTCATTGGTGATGATTTAATGACGGGGAGATCTTCACTTAACCCCTTCTATACCGGCGACGTATTTCTTATCGGAATTAAGCTTTTAATAGGTAGACGACCTTCTTAAGCTGAATAAAAGTTTCTAAATGTAGCTGAAAACAAATAAACAATAGGTTGCCGTTAGAGAAGGGGTTAAGGGTTATTTTTTCTGAATCCCCTACTCCCTTATGATTAGCCCCATTAGTTTTGATATTTCAAGACGTTCACCTCATTAGGTTTGCTTAAGAACCCTGTTCGAGATAAATATGTAAATTTTTCTGTAGACAAATGTACTGGCCTTCGGATTTCTCCTAAATTATAGGCTCGCTATCACTCGCCAGGAAAAATCGACACCTAAATGGCACCAAAGGACTTAAAATTGACAGAAATTGGATGAGAGTTTTTACACCTGCTTAAATATTGCTGATACCAATTATTGATTGCAATATACTTGGTGCCGCGACAACACTTATTTCGCCGACTGTACTGGATAATACAAGGCGGATATAAATAGTGAGTGTGGTAACGACTAATAACACACATAACAAAGCCACTCCAACAGTTTTCTCTCTCTCCAACACTCTTCGAAAAAGTAGATGCGAGGTGCCGTTGTAAAGGCTCATCCCTCAATACCTTCACCTGACCTGACCTGATATTACTTGGTTGTAGTTTTGCATATGAAAACTGTTATTCGGAAACCAACAACCAAACAGCTCCAAGTAGAGTATTCAAGCGCAAAGCAACTACAGTACAAATTAAACAGGTTATTGAAATTGATTATGTATGTACATACAGTAGATGGCCTCGGTGTCGGACGGACACTAAATTGAGTGGTCAACCCTGTAAGTCCTTCAGTTAACTGGCATGAGTTGTCCATCTTACAGGGGATAGGTCTCCTTGGGGGGCCTTTTGTGTATGGCCACCCTCATTAAAGGGAGTAAGGCGTTCCGGCAATAAATAAATAAATATATAGATAGATAGATAGATAGATAAATAGATAGATGTATATACTCAGACACCTGGAAGTTGCAGGAGGCCCATAGTGATCCTTGGTATCTGGGTCTTCTCCTGGGCGACCTAAATGTTTTTTTTATTTATTTTTTTTTTTTTTTCTGTTTTCGTTTTGTGATTGTTGTTCGGTCTCTCTCTCTCTCTCTCTCTCTCTCGAATTGGCCACCCCCAGCTACGAGGTATGCGCCTAAGGTAGGCTATACGCAAACTACATTATAGTTGATGAACTAACGTTTCATGAAGCTGTAACTCACAACACAGGAGGAAACGAAAGCATAAGACATTGAAGACGGACAGGTGCAATGTGAGCTTTGTTCAGGATCATAAAACTGAACATAGGAGGAGTGAGAGGATTTCACGAGAGCTTTAATGAGAAACACTGGTTTTGCATAATAATGGAAACTCGAGGGTGAGAGCAGGGGAAATGTATCTACTTATGAAAAAACGGTGACTTCGTATATTATATAAAATTTGACTTAAGGATATAGTGGTGCGTGGAGCTTATAAGTCAGTAATTAGTGCTAGGAAAAGTCGGTGATATCAGGGGTATTTTTTTTTCTTCCAATGTGTATGAAGGAGACAAAAGGAAAAGCTGCCTGTAACAAGTTCCCCCTCAAGGTCGAAAGAACGGTAGAGAGCCAAAATCAAAGTATATTGGAGGTAATTTAGGTGTGTGGGAAGGAAGTGTGGTGTGCTTATAAAGTGTGGTGAAATGAATAGGAGGAGGAGGTGTTTGTGAGAGATCGCTGGATTACTCTCTGTGTAGGTGAGGCATAACGAAAACGGTGGGGGAAGCCAGGCCAATGAAACAGGAGTTCCAGCAAATCTTTAAAACAAACACACAGATTTGGAACAACATTTATAAGTAGATATGTATATCACTTAATATAGTAGGCCTATATGAATTGTACATCAGACATCTGTACTCATTGTCATAGTATGCATGATATTCTCAATTAAATAAGTAATGAAATACTAAGCTTTAAGGGGGTAATGCTTGGTTTTTGGTCTATATATTTATTTAGTTTTTAGTTGTCTCGCTAGACCTCCATCAAGCTTAGAAAAACACCCCCTAGATAAGATAAATTTGTACATTTTTCGGGAGAAAAATGTCCCGCCCGAAGGCCGGTTCCTTCATAAACAGAGGCTCGCTATCGGTCGCCAGGAAAAAATCGAAACCTAAAGGGCACGAAAGGTCTTAATATTGACCACAAAATTAGGCGACAGGGCTGACAATCGCCAAACTATCAGAACGAATGTCTTAAAACCTCAAAACTAATATGCTAAACATGAGGGAGAAGGGGGTCCATAAAAAGCGAGGTCTACCCCCTTAAACATCCTTTCACATTTTCATTTTGTGGTTCCAATTGTTCAGGACAAGTGGAAATATCTTAACCTCTTCAGCACGATGACGTAATTTCCATCATATTCTTGTTACCATTAGACGATTTTCTTTACTGTATAATCTACCTCTAGGACTCAAAGGGGTAAAAACGATCTCAATAAATCCTCCGAATAGCATAGATTCTTCTTAAACTGCATACGGATAGCATAGATTCTTCTTAAACTGCATACGGATAGCATAGGTTGTTCTTAAACTGCATAAAATCGTCCAATGTTAGCCAGATTCAAGAATAGAAAGACGTCATCGTGCTAAAAGGGTTAATGACATATGATTTATAATTCATAAGGATTAGCATATCATACTGTGACAATGAGTACAGATTTCTGAACCTGTCGTATATTGAATAGCTTTATTGCCGGAACGAGATAAGTTATTATGAAGGAACTCTATGAATGGCAATATCTCTTGACTTTCTCTACGTACCCTACTCCATTATTCACTGGACATTATAAAGTTTGTCATTTAACCCTTCGAGTACCAGCGACGTGCGTTATATTTTATTCTAGCTATATTTAGACGATATTGTGCAGCTTGGGAAATGTCTGTGGTAGTTAAAAGGGTTGGTTGAGATAGATTGAAGCCTTATTATTATTAAAGGTCCTTTCTAAGCTGAATAAAATAGTCTAATAGTAGCCAGAATATGATGAAAAGACAACCCTGGTACTGAATGGGTTAATTAATTTTGATCAAAGCGTTTATTTGAATGTGAGACTACTGTATAATATAATCTACCAAATACATACGTTTGTTGCGTTTTATTATCTTACGGATACAATATTTCGCTACGATACTGATGGTGGTAGTGGTGATCGTCTTGTTTATTGATATGGTCGTGATGACGATGTTGGTGGTAGTGATGATAGTAATGTTTCTTGGTATGATGGTGGTGATGGTAGTGGTGATATTAATGGTTATTGGTGTGATGGTGATGATGGTAGTGGTGATAGTAATGGTTATTGGTGTGATGGTGATGATGGTAGTGGTGATAGTAATGGTTATTGGTGTGATGGTGATGATGGTAATGGTGATAGTAATGGTTATTGGTGTGATGGTGATGATGGTAGTGGTGATAGTAATGGTTATTGGTGTGATGGTGATGATGGTAGTGGTGATAGTAATGGTTATTGGTGTGATGGTGATGATGGTAGTGGTGATAGTAATGGTTATTGGTGTGTGATGGTGATGATGGTAATGGTGATAGTAATGGTTATTGGTGTGATGGTGATGATGGTAATGGTGATAGTAATGTTTATTGGTGTGATGGTGATGATGGTAGTGGTGATAGTAATGGTTATTGGTGTGATGGTGATGATGGTAGTGGTGATAGTAATGGTTATTGGTGTGATGGTGATGATGGTAATGGTGATAGTAATGGTTATTGGTGTGATGGTGATGATGGTACTGGTGATAGTAATGGTTATTGGTGTGATGGTGATGATGGTAGTGGTGATAGTAATGGTTATTGGTGTGATGGTGATGATGATGGTAGTGGTGATAGTAATGGTTATTGGTGTGATGGTGATGATGGTAATGGTGATAGTAATGGTTATTGGTGTGATGGTGATGATGGTAATGGTGATAGTAATGTTTATTAGTGTGATGGTGATGATGGTAGTGGTGATAGTAATGGTTATTGGTGTGATGGTGATGATGGTAATGGTGATAGTAATGTTTATTGGTGTGATGGCATTCGTGATGATGGTGATCGTATTGGTTATGACTTTATTATTTTGTTTTTTTTAGTGGTTGTGTGTGTGTGTGGGAAGTGTATAATAATGTGTGTGTGTGTGTGTTTGTTTGTGTGTGTGTGAGAAGTGGAGGAGGTTGAAGGTAGACGAAGCATGTGGTGATAAATGTGAGTTATTGTACCGGTGATTGAGTTCTGAGATCTGGGTGATGGTGTTATAGTTTGATATTGTTCCTCCTGTTTGGTTCTTGTTTCTCTTGATGATGATGTTGTTTGGTTGTTGTATTGGTTGTTTTTGTTATTGATGCAATACTGTTATCATTCTTAGTAGAGGCAATGGTAGCCTAGTGGTGGTGATGGTGGTGTTAGTGGTGGTGGTGGTGATGATGGTAGTGGTGTTAGTGATGTTGATGGTGGTGGGGATGATGCTAGTGGATATTGGTGGCGATGATGGTAGTGATGGTGATGATGATAATGGTGGTGGTGATGATGATGCCAGTGATGGTGGTGGTTATGGTGATGTTATTGATGGTGGTGGTGATGTTAGGGATATTGGTGGTGATGATGGTAGTTATGGTGGTGGCGGTGGTGATGATAGTGGTGGTAGTGATGGTGATGCTAGTGATGTTGGTTGTAATGGTGACGTTAGCGAAGGTGGTGGTGGTGGTGAGGGTAGTGATGGTTGTGGTGGTGTTAGTTGTTACCCTTTATGGTTGTGCTAGATGCGGTGCTTTTTTACCAGAAATCTAATAACTATATTTGCTGATTGAAAAAACAAAAAACAAAAACAAAACAATGAAAATAACAGTAGTAGCGTATGACAGTCTCACTTCAATGAGTAAATGCACTAGCCGAAATCATTGCTAAATACTTAATACTGTCATAGCCAAAGCATTAATTTTCGGAGAGAGAGAGAGAGAGAGAGAGAGAGAGAGAGAGAGAGAGACAGACAGATACAGAGAGAATCATTAAACAAATCCATTCAAATGAAGCTGATAACTATAAATCTGTCTGACCTTTTCTCTATAGCAGGCAGTACATAACTTAAGTAAAGGCATTCATTCACTTCCCAGACTTCAATGGACAGATTAATGTGTTGGGACATATATTTCTTTCATTTCCATCCATTTTAAAAGACAACATTCAGAGCATTTCCAATCATGTTTTTTTGTTCCTGAATGACTCCCCTCCCCCCCACTCTCTCTCTCTCTCTCTCTCTCTCTCTCTCTCTCTCTCTCTCTCCCTCAATTCCTTCCTTTCTTATCTGCCTGCCTGTTAACTCTCCCGTATGCAATATATATATATATATATATATATATATATACAGTATATATACTGTATATATATATATATATATATATAATATATACAGTAATATATATATATATATATATATATATATATATACAGTATATACCGGTATATATATATTTATATACATGAAACTAGAGTGAATGTATAGAGACATGTTCACAAAAATATAACTGATACTGGTTATTATGTAAGAACACACACACACACACACACGCGCGCGCGCGCACGCCGTTCACTCACTCATGCAGTCTTACACTCGCTCACAAACAAAGCAATTTATCAACAGCACCTCAATTAATCTATAATCTACCCAAGACCGTCTCTTAATATACCTCCCCGTGCCCCCAAATATCTCTTCTACTCACAGGCGAACACTGATATATGACCAATCCATAGTCTCATTATCGTGTCTGGCTGCCATAAGGGTTCTATTTTTCGTTATCTGTATTTGTTTCTAGATTTCATGAACCCTTACGAAGCCGATAGTGTAAGCGTTGTGCATACTGGAGTGACTGGATCCAACTTGTCTGTCTGTCTTTAAACTCCTTGAAAACGGTTTGATAGATATTCTTATCTTTCACACCCTTACTATTTCCCTTGCTGACCTCCCTAACTTGCATGACCTCTTTCCAGAACAGTTTCTTACACTCCCTCCATTTTACACTTAAGATTCCTTCCAAATTCCTCATCTGCTCTTCTCTTACTTTCCTTCACTACTCTCTTCACCATTCTCTTTTTCTCCAAGTACCTCGCTCTTTTCTGTCTCTCTAAATATTCCTTCCCTCTACTACCCAACCACTCTCTATACAAAGTATAACACTAGCATATAAACAAAGCCCTGGACTCCTCCCTCCTTATGGTAGGTATCCGGGAACTTTAATGGGATATGGGTCGTTTTTCTGGACCCCATTCTTCTTCGTGTTTGGCCCCATGAGTTTTGATATTTTAAGACGTTCGGTACATTAGTTTAGCGATTTTAACACCTTTAGCTCCATTTCGTTGTCAATTTTAAGACCTATCGTGCCATTTAGGTGTCTATATTTTCCTGGCGAGCGATAGCAAGCCTGTAATTATGAGAGGAACCGGCCTTCGGCCGGAACGTTTTTCTACCTAAAAATAATAATAAAAACAAAATAATCTTGATTTTTTTTTTTTTTTTTTTTTTTAAAGTTTGATGGAGGTCTATCGAGGAAACTAAAATAAATGAAAATTAGTGAAAGATATATAAATGAGGAAACAAATACGCCCATCCCCCCTTAACCTGCAGTATAATTTACAAACTGTATTCAACTTGTAATTACACAAGTTTCCCCCGGTTGGCTTGTACAGGCTCATGTTGACTTGGCCGCGAAGGGTTTCACAGAATTATATGGAGTTTACCTTCTGACTATGTAAGGCCTTCCTCAGCACAATTAATCAAATGTTTGTGTTATTTTGAGTTCTTATAGGTAGCTTCTGTTTTCCTTTATTATAGCTGACATTAACGATTATTCTGTACGTACCTACAGCACATACAGTACATGCTGTTCATTCAGTATACACAATGGCTTAACCAGTCCAGTACCGGTGACGTCATTTTTATTATACTCTGGTAAATAATACCGGGAGTGGGAGTAGGGGGCTTAAAGATTATTTGTATTTATTTGTTGTTTTATTTATATAATTTTTTTTTTAGCTTGATGGAGGTGTAAAATAAAAATACAAAACAACATAAACATACATTAAAGAAGTGTGGGGATAAAGGATGGTGTTGTCGCCAGAGGAACTTCATCATGTTTAATTAATTAATTATTGTATTATGCATTTGTCTAATTATATTATTCTTGTTTCTCTGCCGCAAAATGTACAAATTTAGCTCGGAGGGTGATCTTTTTATATTTTGTTATTATATATTTATTTATTCTTTCTAAGTCTGATAGAGGTCTAGGCCGCCAATTACCCCCCCCCCCCCCCCCCCTTAACCCTTACAGTTACAGTGACGTTCTTTTCATTATATTCTTGCCACAATTAGACGGTTATATTCAGCTTAGGAAGGATGTCTACCCGTTAATAGATTACAGACTATCTCAAATACTTCTTTTAGCTACCATATATCCTTTCGAAGCTTCATAACATCGTCTAAATGCAGCTAAAGTATAAACAATGAGACGTCGCCGGTACTGTAAGGGTTACCAGTATTTTGTTGACGGTGTAGGAAGGATATATCGGAGTCGAGAGGTTAAATTATAATTGGTGGAACCGATCAGAGGTACTGGAGGTGAAAATTCCATGTTCAGAAAAGTTGAATGAGGAGATAAATACATTTGGTGCTTTGGGCGCTACCATGGGATCAAACTGGAGCAATTTTGTTTGAAGACTTGAATAAATACGACAAAAATGCAAGACCATTAAAATGAAGTAGCATTGTTTTGGCGATGTTATCACTTCCACAGACATAATTTGAACTATAAACCATAATCTGACCCATTCACATACAATAACAAAGACAAACATAATACATTTGGCTTTCGTTTGACACCCTGGGTGCTATTCCTTTTTTGGCAATACACTTCCGACCTTCTTATTTATTATCAAGACATCTGACAACGTATAATAATGGATTGATTGATTATAATATGTGGTACATTTATATGTCATCTGCCCATTGTTTGCATGTGATTCTGCGTTTCTGCATGTCATTCACTTGTTTAAGGGTGGATGGGCTTATTTATTTGCTCTTTTATTTATCGTTTTATTTTTCTATTTTATGTCCCTAAACCTCCATCAAATTAAAAACTAAAAAAAATCCATCCGATCCCAGTTCTAGATAAATGTGTAAATTTTTCAGTAGAAAAATGTCCCGGCCAATGGCCGGTTCTTCCAAAATTACAGGCTCACTATCGTTCGCCAGGAAAAAAGACATTTAAATAGCACGAAAGGTCTTAATATTGACCAAGAAATGAGGCGAAAGGTCTTACAATCGACAAACTAATGGGGCAAACATCATAAAATCTGAAAAATAATGGGGCTAAACATGAGGGAGAAGGGGATCTAGAAAAATGACCCATCCCAACGTTCTTATTTATTTATCTATTTCCCTTGCTTTTAGTTTCTTATGATCTTTATAATAAGTCTAATGCAATTCGTTATCCCAGTATTTAATACAATTTTGAAATATACATTGTTCATTCACTATCTAAAAGTGAATGGACAATTAATATTTCACTCTATCGTTAATGTGTCTTATATTCCAATTTTCCATATCTATCTAATGAAAAATAATAATCCAATTTTCCATATCTATATAATGCAAAAAACAAAAAAAAAAAAAAAACGGGGAATGTGCCTGAGTAAATACATACATATTATGAACTGCCTATTTTTTCTCGAACAAATTAATATTTTCATTTATTTACTATTTTCACTTTTCTGACGGTCCCTTTGAAGCTTGGAAGGGCCCAATAATCACATTGAGCGTCTTCCAGGATCTTAAATTCCCCATTCTTGGCTTATATCTGTCAATGCTGGAAATATTTTACAAGAATATTCTCCTATTCTTAAAACACTCTAAAAGCTAAAGGATCACGCATTTTATCGCTTCAATCAGCTTATGGACAGTCAGATTTATATATTTTTGTATTTAAAATAACTTGTAATAAACAGTGTAATTAAAGAATACTAAGTGATATCTGGAATTGCTTTCTAGGAAGTAACCTACAAATAACTGGAAAAAACGAAAAAACGAAAGAAAACCTAGAGGCGCACTCAGTAGAGCGCGTATCTCCACCTATGCTGGCAAAGGTACGTGCTCTACCAATCACCTAAAGGGAATCACTTCTTCCTTGGCGCATAATTATACTATCTGCACACCAAATTTCGGAAACATCGGTTCGTAACTTTGTGAGCCACCTACGCTGGCGGAGGCATGCGCTCTACCAATCACCTCCTAATTTTAATCCGTTTTGCCTTGGTGCATATTCTATCTACCCACAAACTTTGTGGAAATTTCCGGCGCGACCGAAGCCGCTCCAAGGACCCGTGCCCCCAGGGAGGGGGCAGGGGATGGTTGTGACGGTTTGGCTCCCGAAACTGCTCCCCGCGGCCGGCATCCGGTTTTCCTCCACTGGTCGTTGATTTTGTCTTCGGCCGTGGAGGGTCGGCAGCCATCCGCGGTTGGCAGCCTCGGGAGGTGGCCCCACGGCGTCAAAGTCAAAGACCATCTGGACATGAGAGGCTCTCAATTCCTGGCAGCAGCCTCCACGAACCAAGACCACCCACTAAACTATATGGCAACAAACCCACAGACACCAAGAAATATCAAAACAACACCCAGCACACGGTATCACACACAATTATTGTCCTCTCTCCCTCCCTGCCCACCCCGAACCAACTTCCAGAAGCACATCCATACTCATATCTCTCACCGATCCATCCACTCACTCACAGACAACACGCAGCTGCATGCACGACCTCCAGAAATCCATCCTTCCGAATCCTCCCTTCCTCGCGAGGACAGAGTCCACCTGGCCAGGCTGAGATGCGGACACCATCCAGCTCTCCTGAGCTATCAGAAGAGACTGGATGACTCCGTTGTCGACGCCTGCCCGGGATGTAACACAGCACCCCATACCATTAAACACATCATAGAAGACTGCATTTCACACAACCACTTACGCCAACAACACAATCTACACTCAATGAGAGCTCTGTGGGAAAGCCCGATCGTGGCCATGGCCTTTCTCAGGGACTCGGGGCTGTTCGGCCAGGCAGCTTAGGGAACAACAACAACAACCCACAAACTTTTGTGAAAATCAATTCATAGCACAATGAGATTTTGTTAACAGACAGCCAAACAAACGAAGGCAAAAGATAACCTCCATTCAACTTCGTTACCGACGGGAGAAAAGAAAATATATATAATATATATATACATATATATATATATATATATATATATATATATATATATATATATATACATATATATATATAAATATATATATATATATATAGTATAAAATAATACTGTATATATATATATATATATATATATATATATATATATATATATATATACTGTATAATACAGTATATATACCCCATTCTTTCCTTATCTTTTTATGATTTTTTTTTTTTTTTTTACGCCGAGAGCGGCATCACACGGGCGTATGTTTATTACCCATTATCGTATTTGGGATTGTGAGTCATGAGTACCAACACGGAAGCACACCACACAGCTGGAGTAACGGAGGTGGTTGTTGTTTTTCGGGCCCCTCTTCTCTTCTCTCTCATGTTTAGCCCCATTAGTTTTGAGATTTTAAGTCTTTCGGCTCATTAGTTTGGCGATTTTAAGACCTTTCGCTGCATTTCTTTGTCAATATTAGGACCTGTCGTGCCATTTAGGTGTCGATCTTTTCCTAGCGAATGATAGCGAGCCGGTAATTTTAGGAGAAGTCGGCCTTTAGCCAGGAAATTTTTCCACCGAAAAATTTACAAATTTATCTCGAAGGGGGGCTACAATTTTGTTTTTCCAAGCTTGATGGATGTCTTGATATGGATAAAGAATGGGTACAAAAGGTCTTAAAATCGACAAACTAATGGGGCGAACGTCATAAAATTTCAAAACTAGTGGGGCTAATCATAAGGAAGAAGGGGGTCCAGAAAAATCCACCACCTCCCCCTTAATACGGTAAATATCCCGTTGACGTCATGAATACATTAACCCCTTCTGTACCGGTGACGTCATTGTCACTTTGTTCTGGCTACTATTAGACGATTGTGTCCAGTTTCAAAAGGGCCTCCAGCAAATAACAGGTTTCCAGATTTCTCACTTAACTCTTTTTTGCTACACAGATCCTTCTTAAACTGAATATAGCTAGACTATAATGAAAAAGACGTTCCCGGTACTGAAGGGGTGCATATTGTTAACGGTCCCAATACCAATAAAAGTCACAACTCTTGATAGGGTGAGACAATGCATAGAACATTAAATCCCTTAGCAACTAATTGCTGGATACTTAATGGACAAATATGAAACTACTATATCTCGGCATCATATTTAGATTTGTTTGATACAATTAGCACCATATTTCAATACAAAACTTTCAAAATTCTGATAAATCTTGATGGGAACATTGAAATTTACCGTCAGTTGAAAAGAAACCGCTTGTAGTCACGCACTTAAGGGTAGATGGGTCGTCTTGTTGGTCTATGAATTTATGTATTCCTTTATTTCTTAGTTTCCTCGCTAGATCTTCATCAAGCTTAGAAAAGCACCTCCTAGACCCCTCCTTCAAGATGAATTTGCAAATGTTTCTGTAGGAAAATTTTCCGGCCAAAGGCCGGTTCCTCTTAAAATTACAGGCTCGCTTAACGCTCGCCAGGAAAAAATCGACACCTAAATGGCACATAAAGTCTAAACATTTACAACGAAATGGGGCGAAAGGTATTAAAATCGCTAAATTAATGGGGCGAAAGGTCTTACAATCTCAAAACTAAGGGGTTAAACACGAAGGAGAAGGGGGGCCAGAAGAACGGCCCAGGGTTGTTATTACTTAAGAGGGAGTTTTTAGTTTGCTCCCTAGACCCCATCAAGCTTAAAAGGACCCCCCCCCCCCCCCCCCCCTCAAGGCCACCCTTATAGGTAACTTTGTACAGGGGAGGTGTGGTGGAGTGGTCTTGCCACTGGATTGGTAATCCAATGGACCCGGGTTCAAATCCCGATATGTCAATGGGAAGATATTATTGGGATTGAATTTGTGCTATACCTAGTATCATTGCATTACCACAAAGACCACCGATATGCCAAAACAATTCCCTCGTTGTTCCCTGATTAAATAGCACTCTATGAATATTCCCATATTCAAAATATGCTACAGGGGGACAATGCCTAGTGAGTTCACTACTCAATAGGTGCCATTCTGAGAGTGAGGGTCTGAGTCTGGAGGATGAGACAGTGAAGCATTTGAACGAAGCAACCAGCCGCTTCAGAGATGGAGCTGCTTCGAGCCATGAATGGATGCTTCACATGTCTCACTCCCCAGAGTGGAACGAGACCTCACGGGCTTCACCGTGTTGAGCGGTGGAATGTACAGGCTCTCAGCCTATGCCCGAGAGGGAGTAGTTGGAATATAGAAAAAAAAAAAAAATCGGTAGTAAAATGTCTTATCCGAGGGCCGGTTCCTCCTCACCAGGAAAATAGTGACCCCTAACTGGCACGAAAGGTCTTAATATTGACAAATAAATGTGGCGAGAGGTCTTAAAATCACCATGGTAATGGGGCGAATGTCTTAAAATCTCAAAACTAATGGGGTTAAACATGAGGGAGAAGGGGGTCCAGAACAATAATATACAACCTCCCCTTAATATTTTTGTTCACCTCGATTACAAATTCTTTAACACCTTCTTCAAAAATCCACGTATATAGTATACCTTTCAACTAGACGTAATATTTGTGTTCACCTTGAAACATAAATAAATAAATACAAAAATATATAAATAGTTGAAATAATATAAGTCAGCATCTTGTTAATCTGGTCAAAATCTACTTTTGTTCGATTATCCTAAATATCCACCTTGACCAAGTAATCTTGTCGCCCTGACCAGATATTTGTTTAACAAAGTCTATCTCAATTCTTCAACTCGACATATTTTTCTTATTTGCTTGATCAAATGTGATTTTTGTTCAGAGTAAAAATAATCTGATTCACCCTGACTAAAATAATCACGTCGTACTGGCCAAAATCTATCCCCTGGCCCACTCCCTCTCCACCTGTGCCATTTGGTGCCAATAAATCGATGAGGTGAGCAGCGGAGTGCCTCTTGTCAGTGCCACCCTTCTGGCACTTATATGTCACTCCCTGCCTCTCTGTATCTTTCTGTCCCTTCCTTTATTGTTAGTCCTCTTGTTTGCTTTCTCATTCGTTCTTTATTCTTTGTCTCTATCTCTTTCTTTCTTCTTCGTCTCTCTTTTTCTTTCTTCTTCGTCTCTTTCTTTCTTTCTAGTTTCTCTGTTTCTTTCTTCTTAATCTCGCTCTCTCTTTCTTCTTCGTTTCTCTCATTTCTTCTTCGTCTCTCCTTCTTCTTCTTCTGTCTTCCTTTCTTCTTCGTCTCTCTTTCTCTCTTTATGTCCTTCTTCTACCCGCATTGACACACACACACACACACACACACACACACACACACACACTTCCTACACATACACACACACTTACAACTCTTCTCTCTCCATCGATCATATCCTCCTTCTCTCATGTCTCCCTCTTGTATACGTCTGTCTGTCAATTATGTCAGAGTCATTAGTAACCATCTGTCACCTCCTGTCACTTCCTTTGGCCTATGTGTTTATGACATCCTCTCTTTGCTACATGGGTTTTGGTTCTCTCTCTCTCTGTCTCTCTCTCTCTCTCTGTCTCTCTCTCTCTCGCTCTCTCTCTCTCTCTCTCTCTCTCTCTCTCTCTCTCTCTCTCTCTCTCTCTCTCTCTCTCTCTCTCTCTCTCTCTCCCTCTCTCTTTTCTTTGGTTGCTTGATTATGAACCCCTTGCGGAATATGAGCCACATTGACAGTTTTTTCTGGTTATCATTAGATAATTTGTTTACAGCTTTGGAAGGATCTGTGAGAGTTAATAAGGTAAAGAATACATACATTTTACCCCTGACTTCCCTATAACCTTCATAATACGAATAAAATCATCTATAAATAGCCAGAAACAGAAAACAATTACGCCATCCTATCTTAAAAGGGTTAATGCTTGATAAATATCCCCACTACATATTTTTATTCATTGAGATGTGTTGTATTTTCGTATATTTTCTGTCTAATTAATGAAATAAGAATATAAGAATACGGGAATCTACCTACTACCAAATGCTTTATGGGGGATGGGCGTATTTATTTTCTCATTTATATATCTTTATCATATTTTTGGTTTCCTCCCTAGACCTTCATCAAGCTTTAAAAAAACATCCCCAAGACCCTCCTTCTAGATAAATTTGTACATTTTTCGATAGAAACTTGTACCGGCCGACGGCCAGTTCCTCTTGAATTACAGGCTCGCTATCGCTCGTCAGGAAAACATCGATATCTAAGTGACACGAAAAGTCCTAATATTGACAAAGCAATGGGGCGAAATGTCTTAATATCGCCATACTAATGAGCCGAACGTCGTACAATCTGAAAAGTAATGACGCTAAGTATGAGGAAGAAGGGGGAAAAAACCCACATCCCCTTAAAGATTCTCACCCTGAACTTACAGCTACCCAAAATCCAGCGCATTATCAGATATAGGACCAAAAAAGCCTTACCAAATATCCTTTTATGTATTAAAGGTTTCGTCCATTTGATACGATTTAAATACAATTGTTATATATGAGACTTGTTATGTCCTATTGTTAGTTTCCCACTAGCTTTTGCAACCTTATTTTTTATTGAACACAATTTGAGTTCTGTTCTCCCTCTAGCACAGTGGTCAGTCGCTTTATCAGTCACTTTGCATTAACTTAATATTGTATATATTTATTTGTTTTTAAATATTTTTTTAGTTTTCTTCCTCAACCTCTAGCAAACTCAAGATAACACCACCAAGACCCCTCTTAGAGATAACACCACCAAGACCCCTCTTAGAGATAACACCACCAAGACCCCTCTTAGAGATAAATTTGTAAATATTTGGGTAGATTACAGGCTTGCTATTGCTCGTCAAGAAAATAGTTAACACCTAAATGGCACAAAAGGTCTTAAAATGGGCAAATAAAGGGGATGAATGGTCTTAAATTATCCAAACCAACAGAGAGAACGTCTTAAGATATCAAAACTAATGAGGCTAAACATGAAGGAGAACGAGATCTAGGCAATATAAATCTTACATTGATATGGTGCCTCTCGTTGAGTCTGCCTGTCTTATTGACTTGATTTCTTGTCTTGTTTTCTGCTTGTGTGTATGTCTGTGTCTGTCTGTGTCTGTCTGTGTCTGTCTGTCTCCCGGACAGGCACGCACGCATACATAGCACACGCACACAGACGCAGAGACACACATGCTCAAACACACGCACACATAAACAATCAATAAACACACACATACGCACATACACACACGCACACATACACACACACACTTTCTCTCTCTCTCTCTCTCTCTCTCTCTCTCTCTCTCTCATTTCGCCTCATTTCAGTGGACACGAGCCTAAATGGACACCCCGATGGCCTGTTCTGATAGCCTGCGTTTAGTTGCTTCCTCAATCCAACTTTTGCAATTCCGCCCACCAGGAAAATGACAGAAATGGGCGTGAGGGCGGGGTGGATGAAAGATGAGAAGGGAGGTGGGTGGATGAGGGGGTGGGGGGGGGGGGGGGGATGAGGGGGGAAGGGTGAGAGAGGGGGGAGGATGAAGGGAAGAATGGGGAAGAGAGGAGACTTGATGGGTGTTAAGGGGTAGGTGTTATTTATTTGTTTGTATGTTTATTATTATTTTTATTATTTGTTTAGGTTTCTTCCTAGGCCTCCATCAAGCTTAAACAAGGTTAGGGTGAGAGGGATTGTGAGGGGAAGGATAAGGGATGAGGGTGAGGGAAGGTGAGGGAGTGGCAGGGTGAGGTATAGTGGGAAGGTGAGAGACCGAGAATGAGGAATATGTGGGGGTGGAGGGAGGTGAATCGGTGGTAGATGATGAAAGAGGAATATTAGAAAGTATTTTGTTTTTCTATGCGAGTGCGGGAGACAAAAGGCAAAGCTGCTTGTGACGAGTGCCTACCCCAGAATTGAATGAGTGACAGGGCTAACATCAAAGGACGTTCCAGCCAAAATGCTTTGACACACTGAGTTTGAAGCAATTTACGTCATAGGATGAGGGAAAGACTGATACGGGGAGAGGGGAGTAAGAGAGATGAGAGAAGATGAGAGGAAGGGCGAGGGATTGGGTGAGGGAAAAGGGAAGGGTGCGAGGTCTAGAAATATATAGGAGGATGAGGAAAATTAGGAGGGCGAGGGAAGATGAGAGGAAATGCGAGTGGAAGGGTCAGGAGAGAGGGAAGGTAAGAAGCATGAGTGGTAAGTCAGTTGATTTGGAATTAGTAATATAAGGAAGCATGGAGGGAATGGGATAATAACCCTGCATCATATTAATGCCAAGTTTTCATAATTAACAACATATTTCGCGTATACAAAACACTTGGTAATAGTTGAGTACATTCAATATGAGGACAGGGCAATTTACCGTCGGCTGGAAATAAACCGACTATAAGTATGACCGGTGTCACATGAACGATTTTTCCGGCAATTTTTGAGGAGCAAGTTTGTTCTTGTAATATTTTGAGGCTCTTTCACTTTGGCATCGGGAAGTAGACTGAAGTTATATTATGTTAGGTGGCTGGATTATGATAATACTGAGATTTTGAAAGTGTTAGACTACAATGGCTCGTTAAAATTGAAGGAAAAGCACTCGTGTGACACCGCCTTAACGTAGACAATAATTACTTTCTAATAGCTTGCCAGACCCTATCACTGTTAGTCATAATCCTTACTGGTCTATCTGTTGCTCTATGATGGCCTCGTTAAGATAAAGTTAACTTTAAATGATCACCTGTGTCTCATTAAGAAGTTATAATGCACAGGACTCGAGCCAAATGTCCGCACCTGTGGTCTGGGTATTCACTTAAACGTAAGAGTAGGTGTCTCGTTATTTAACCCCTTCTTTACCGGCGACGTAATTTTAGTTTTATTCTAGCTATATTTAGATAATTTTAGTTTTATTCTAGCTATATTTAGATAATTTTAGTTTTATTCTAGCTATATTTAGATAATTTTAGTTTTATTCTAGCTATATTTAGATAATTTTAGTTTTATTCTAGCTATATTTAGATAATTTTAGTTTTATTCTAACTATATTTAGATAATTTTAGTTTTATTCTAGCTATATTTAGATAATTTTAGTTTTATTATAGCTATATTTAGATAATTTTAGTTTTATTCTAGCTATATTTAGATAATTTTAGTTTTATTCTACCTATATTTAGCTAATTTTAGTTTTATTCTAGCTATATTTAGATAATTTTAGTTTTATTCTAGCTATATTTAGATAATTTTAGTTTTATTCTAGCTATATTTAGATAATTTTAGTTTTATTCTAGCTATATTTAGATAATTTTAGTTTTATTCTAGCTATATTTAGATAATTTTAGTTTTATTCTAGCTATATTTAGATAATTTTAGTTTTATTCTAGCTATATTTAGATCATTTTAGTTTTATTCTAGCTATATTTAGATCATTTTAGTTTTATTCTAGCTATATTTAGATAATTTTAGTTTTATTCTAGCTATATTTAGATCATTTTAGTTTTATTCTAACTATATTTAGATAATTTCATGCAATCTAAGAAGGATCTGTGGTAGTAAAAAGAGTTAGGTGAGATAGGGAGAAACCTGTTAATTGCTGAAATTCCTTCTTAAACTAAATAACATTCGTCTAATGGTAGCCAGCATAAATGGAAAAAGACGTCGCCGGTTCAGATGGGGGTTAAGGGTTATAAACGTTCATAATTAAATTCTGCTTATGCGAGATATTTTCTAACGAGAGATAAATTGTTTGAGATTAGCTAATATATATATATATACCGGTATATATATATATATATATATATATATATATATACCGGTATATATATATATATTTTTTTTTTCTTCTATATTCCAACTACTCTCTCTCGGGCATAGGCTGAGATCCTCTACATAACACCGCTCAACACGGTGAAGCCCGTGAGGTCTCGTTCCAGTTTGGGGAGTGAGACATGTGAAGCATCCATTCATGGCTCGAAGCAGCTCCATCTCTGATGCCGCTGGTTGCTTCGTTCAAGTGCTTCACTGTCTCACCCTCCAGACTAAGACCCTCACTCTCAGAACGCCACCTATTGAGCAGTGAACTCACTATATGCATTGTCCCCCTGTAGCATATTTTGAATATGTGAATATTCATACAGTGCTATTTAATCAGGGAACAATGAGCGTATTTGTTGGCATTTCGGTGGACTTTGTGGTAATGCACTGATACTAGGTACAGCACAAATTCAATCCCAATAATATCTTCCCATTGACATATCGGGATTTGAACCCGGGTCCATTGGATTACCAATCCAGTGGCAAGACTACTCCGCCACACCTCCCCTATCATCTTCTATGCTATCTCTATTAAAATTAAGTCCTGCCAACCTCACCAGGATTGTAAAACCTGTGTGATTAGTGTAGCTATGTAAAATATGCGTATATATATATATATATATATATATATATATATATATATATATATATATATATATATACTGTATATATATATAGAAATTATAATGTTATTGTTAGTAGCGCAAAATGTAATGGAAAATCCGAGATAAGTGAACCATATTATTATTATATCGAACATCATATATAGCGTAGGTGGCAGGGAAGCTGGTTTAGGTATATTTGACAAGGGGAGGAGGATTCCTAGCCACCTGCTCCCAGAAGAATATGTACGACAGTATAAGAGACAGAGAAACGGCTAAGGATGGGTAGAGGATGCCAAACCTCACTCTAGATAGGACAAGCCCTCACCAAATAATAAGCATAAATAGTTTTATTGGAGTGAATAGCTGAAAAAACGTAGATGAAACAGATTGTACATAGATTTTACGCATATTTTACATAGCTACACTAATCACACAGGTTTTACAATCCTGGTGAGGTTAGCAGGACTTAATTTTAATAGAGATAGCATAGAAGATGATATACAGTATAGGTGTTTAATGAAAGCATATGTGAACGTAATCTTACTTGAGATGAGACACATAAAACCTGAATGAGAGAAATGGCGATATGTAAGTGTGGGTGAGAATGCTGGACATCTGATTCGTTAAAATAATAATATCCAGTCAAATGGCCATGCAAACATAAAATGTAATCCTATATAAAGGGCAAGGTCACAGTTCAAGGTAACAAATCAACTCTGGTAAAGAATTTGGAAAAATACTCATATTTCAGGAAAGTCACTGACTGTTGACTTTAACATTTAATATATACTGGTCACATTTCTTATAGAAATGTTTGCTCGATTACTCTAGACGTTTGTAACTTACAGAGGTTAATGTTCAATAGGTTTGGCCTACTGACTTGGAATAGGGTATAGGATGACAGATGGGTTGGAGAGCACGTCTATATATTATATACTCATGCTGGGGGAGAAGAAGCCACTAACGCAGCCAATGCAGTGAAAGGAGCCTAAATCTCTGCTGACGGAGGGGGGGGGGGGGGGCGGGGGGAGGTGATAAGGCTGAAGGGTGGCTGACGGCGGGAGAGAGAGCGAGTGAGAGTGTGTGTGAGTGGGGGATATATATACATACAGCATATAAAGAGTAAAACCAGCGTTGTGATGAACATCTTTAATTGGAACGCGTTTCGGCTTAAACAAACGCCATCATCAGCCGAAACCCGTTCCAATTAAAGATGTTCATCACAACGCTGGTTTTACTCTTCATATTGCGCCTCCGCTTCCCTCGTGATGAGAATATTGCTTCTATATATATAATAGTGGTCTTGCCACTGGACTGGTAATCCAATGGACCCGGGTTCGAATCCCATTATGTCAATGGGAAGATATTATTGGGATGGAATATGTGTCAGTGCATTACCACAGCACACCGAAAAGCCAAAACAAAATACCCTCATTGTTCCATGATTAAATAGCACTGTATGAATATTCCCATATTCAAAATATGCTACAGGGGAGCAATGCCTAGTGAGTTAATTGCTCAATAGGTGGCGTTCTGAGAGTGAGGGTCCAAGTCTGAGGAGTGAGACGGTGAAGAACAGAGGCGAAACAGCTTCAGAGATGGAGTTGGGTTCCAGCCGTGAATAGGTGCTTCGCATGTCTCACTCCCTAGACTGGAACACGACCTCATGGGCCTCACCGTGTTCAGCGGTAGAGTGTGCAGGCTCTCAGGCCATGCCCGAGAGGAAGTAGTTGGAATATAGAAGAAAAAAAAAAAAATATATATATATATTAGAGATACCCCGGGGGGTAGGAAGGAGGTTGACTAAAGTTGAGAGATGTTTGATAATGTTTAGGTATTGGGAGACTGAGTTTAAGAGCTTGGATTTATTAGAAATTTGGATATCTATTGTATATAAAGAGAGTGATGGCTAGCTTGATGGATAGATACATAGATTAATAGATAGATAGATAGATAGACAGATAGATAGATAGATAGATAGAGACAAAACAAGGGATATATAGGGAGGGAGGGATATTGAAATTTAAGATTGATATGGGTATTAAGATATTTATTGATATTAAGAGTTTTATATTGCTGGCGATCTATATTAATGGATACTGATACAGAGAGAGAGAGAGAGAGAGAGAGAGAGAGAGAGAGAGAGAGAGAGAGGGGGGGGGGGTAATATTCATCTTATTTTACTCCTTTTGGTGACTGTTGGCTTTTGTTTTCCTCACGTGGTATCTGATAGGCTAACTTAGTAAAAAAAAAAAAAAAAAAAAAAAAAAATCCTCACTCCATATTTAGGATTATGAATGAGAATGGTTTGATAGATGCGTTCACATATGCGTTTGATTGATGGAGAGAAAATTGACTACTTGCGAGTAATTATATATTTATTGTAGTTTCCTCCCTACACCTCCGTCAAGCTTTAAAGAATACCACCAAGACCCTCCTACGAAATATATCTGTGCATTGTTCGGTAGGAAAATTCCCCAGCCGAGGGCCGATTCATCATCAATTGCAGGCTCTTTGTTGCTCGCCAGGGAAAAATCTACACCTGAATGGCACAGGAGGTCTGTTATTCGCCAAACTAAGGGGGGAAATGTTTTAAAATCTCAAAACTGATGGATATAACATGGGAGAAGGGAATCCAGAAACTCCCTATAAGGAGGAAGTCACTTTTTATCGACCCCCTTCTCCCTCATGTTTAGCATATTAGTTTTGAGATTTTAAAACGTTCGGCACATTAGTTAGGCGATTTTAACACATTTCGACCCATTTAATTGTCAATTTTAACACCTTTCGTGCCATTTAGGTGTCTCTTTTCCTGGCGAGCGATACCGAGCCTGTAATTTTAAGAGGAACAAGCCTTCAGCCGGGACATTTTCTTCCGAAAAATGTACACATTTATCTTGAATGGGGATCTAGGGAGTGTTTTTTTAAGTTTGATAGAGGTCTAGCGAGGAAACTAAAAATATATGAATAACTGAATACATAGACCAACAAAAAAACAGCCACTAGCCCCTTAACCGGAAGCAGAACATCCCACATCCTATTATATTACCGATTTATATTTTTCAGGATCCAGTGACGCAGTTCTTCATATAATTTTAGCTATCATTAGTCTAATTTATGTCTTAGGAAGGTCCTCAAGGATTTTAAAGCGGGTTAACCAACTCAACTATGCTTTAGAGTCCGAGAGAGAGTCTTTCGAAAGCTATATTCAATCGTCTTATGATAGCCAAACTAAATTTTAAAACCGTGTCATGATCCTGAAGTGGTTAAGGAGGGATGGGAGTATTTATTTTCTCATTTATGTATTTTTTTATTACTTTTATAGTTTCCTCCCTAGATCTCCATCAAGCTTTAAACAAAAAATGTATAAGACCCTCCTTCAAGATAAATTTGTACATTTTTCGATAGAAAAATGTCCCAGCCAAAGGCAGGTTCCTCTTGAATTACAGGCTCGCTATCGCTCGCCAGGAAAAAAATCGAAACCTGAATGACACGGAAAGTCTTAATATTGACAAAAGAAATGGGGTGAAAGGTCTTAAAATCGCCAAACTAATGTCTTAGAAATGGAACACTAATGGGGCTAAACATGAGGAAGAAAAACGACCCACATCCCTTTAATGATTGAATGGTGCAATTAATGAGGTTCCTCTATAACCCATATTGTGAAGGGGTCAACATACTCCCAATATACAGTATTGTGAAGGGGTCAACATACTCCCAATATACAGTATTGTGAAGGGGTCAACATACTCCCAATATACAGTATTGTGAAGGGGTCAACATACTCCCAATATACAGTATTTATAGTGGGAGATTTAAGGAGAACATACTGTAAATGACAATTATATACTTTGGGATCTTTGAATAGTTAAGTAACGTGAACTCTATTGAATCTGTTGCATTAAAGAACTACCATTTATGATAATAGAACAAACCAGCGTTTATACTAATAGCAATAATAATTATAATACTACTGATACAAATAATAATAATAATATTAATGTAAATAATAATAATACAAATTAAATAATTTATTATTATTATTATTAGTAGTAGTAGTAGTAGTAGTAGTATTGTTATTAGTATTTTTTTTATTTGTATTATTATTTGTATTATTATTATTTATTATTATTATTATTATTATTATTAGTAGTAGTAGTAGTATTGTTATTAGTATTTTTTTGTATTTGTATTATTATTATTTATTATTATTATTATTATTATTATTATTATTATTATTAGTAGTAGTAGTAGTAGTAGTATTGTTATTAGTATGTTTTGTATTTGTATTATTATTTGTATTATTATTATTTATTATTATTATTATTATTATTAGTAGTAGTAGTAGTATTGTTATTAGTATTTTTTTTATTTGTATTATTATTATTTATTATTATTATTATTATTATTATTATTAGTAGTAGTAGTAGTAGTAGTAGTATTGTTATTAGTATTTTTTTGTATTTGTATTATTATTTGTATTATTATTTTTATTTTTATTTTTATTTTTATTTGTATTTTAATTTTTATTATTATTTATGTTATATATGAATGTGAGCTACAAAAACACAGCCTTCGTTATCCTTGCCCTTAGGAGTCTGTGGTGGGATAGGCCTACTCGAGCCGGCCTCACAAACAGGGTATTACTGCACATTATTGACTTTAATGTCCAGGAATACACTTAAGGGCAGATGGGCTGCTTTTTATTGACACCCTTCTCCCTCATGCTTAGCCCCTTTAGTGTTCTGATTTTAAGACGTTCAGGCCATTATTTTGGTGATTTTAAGACCTTCCGCCCCTATTCTTTGTCAATATTAAGACTGTTCGTGTCATATTGGTGTCGATTTTTTCGTGGCGACCGATAGCGAGCCTGTAATTTTGCTGACGAGGATACTAACTCCAATCTATTCATCGAAAGGTTTTATCAATACACCACTGGACACACATATTTTTAGGAGTAAACCACCATATATCTATCTATCTATCTATCTATCTATCTAATGTCAAACGTAAACAATCATCTAAACCTTATTCACATATTGCAATCACATCCACATTATTTTACGAGGCAACATAGCCCAGGTTGCGTCCATGACCGTGTCGGCAACATGTTATAGTTTCCCCCCGCAAACGGTCCTGGCCACGATATATTAAGTTTCCCACTATAAGGGCCACAACTTCTCCACCACAGTAAATATCGGTATCACAGCGGAATGGCCTCCCTAACTCCGCACCGTTTTATATACTGTAGCTTCTGTGTTCGAGTTTGGTTATTTATATATATATATTATATTATATAGAATATTATAGATATATTATATAGAATTATATAGAATAGTACCGGGCATATATATATATATATATATAATATTCTGCGTTCTCTCTGTCTCCGTCTCTTTCTATGTCTCTGTTTCTCTATATGTCTCTGTCTGTCTGTCTCTCTCTCTGTATCTCTCTCTCTCTGTATCTCTCTCTCTCTCTCTCTCTCTCTCTCTCTCTCTCTCTCTCTCTCTCTCTCTCTCTCTCTCTCTCTCTCAACACAAAGCCTACAACACCAAAGGTAATTAGTCATGTACAAAACAAATCTTCAACAACCGTCTCACTCAAGAAAAATTAACATTACCCTAAAAACATAATCCATCTCTCTATGCTTCCAAAAAATACGACTCATTACCCAGACCCCAAAAAACAAGGACATCTTTCACCCCTATACAGATTCCCACTAATATCGTCAGGAGAAAAAAGGAGAGAGGGAGATAGATAGATAGATAGATAGAGAGAGAGATAGAGAGAGAGAGAGAGAGAGAGAGAGAGAGAGAGAGAGAGAGAGAGAGAGAGAGAGAGAGAGTGAGAGCGAGAGAGATACAGTTACATAGATATACAGATTGCACAGACTTTTGCGGTCCCTACTAGGCATTCTGGACTTAATTAAACATGGAATTTGCTACCAAGTGGAAAGTGAAGACAATAAAACAGAAGGCTCTCTCCCCACCCACCATTCCATCCGACCTTAAGTTGGCATGAAATTTAGTTGGGAAAAGAAGGAGCAGATTGAGAACATGTTTACTGGGAAATTCATAGTATAGAACGAAGTTGAGAAATATTGTATGCTACTCATGCTTAACCTAATCTATATTGTTGTATATATATATATATATTTAGGTTTTCCTATATTACTCCAACCTCCTCGAAATGTATGTATAACCTCCTTTTGAATGAGTCAATTGTATAATATTATGAAACGTTCTCTGGCAATTTGTTCCACTCGTTGACCACACTGTAGATTAAGTGCTTTGTGACATTGAGATTAGCCCTCATGGTTTCTAATTTAAATAAATTTCCCTGAGCTGATGAACTGTTTTTATTATTTTGACTACATAATCTACATCAATTTCGTCACTCCTTTAATATCTAAAACATTCAATTAGTTGACCTAGCAATTTTATTTTCCTAAGTAATTTTTTTTTTCTTATTCTTTCGTTATAATATTAATTTCTCAGTGACGTTATCAACGTTGCCATTTTATGCTGTACTAACTCTAGTTTCATAATTTCCTTGCTCAGATAAGGACACCAAAATGGCACGCCTTATTCAACCTCGCTATGCTTTTTAGCAATGGTATTATAATGTTCTAATTTTTATAAGTAAAATCTATTTTATTAATCACAATGCTCTATTGGTCTTGATGCTAGAAATTGATCCGAAGTATTAAGTTTCTAGATATTAGAACCCCCAGGTCTTCAACTAATGCACTTGTTTATATTGGTTGGCTTTTCATCTTTTATTCGTATTTATTTGTATTATTACCTAATTGTAACGCCTAACAATTGTCTACATTGATTAGCATCTGCCATTTTTCTGACCACTCAGCAGTGTTACTTAAATCATATAGCAGTTTTTGTCTGTCTTCTTTGGTTAATAGGGAATTTCCTATTTATGTGCCAACGGCGAACTTTGAGATAGTGTTATTTAGTCCTGCATCAATGTCATTTATATCGATAAAAAACAAAACTGGCACTAGAATCGATACCTAGGCAAGCCACTGTAAAATGGCTCCCAATCGGATTCTACTCCCTCTATCACCACTCTATGACTTCTGTTTGTGAGCCATCTTTTTATCCATGCATGAAATTTCCAATTTATTCAACGAGAGAGAGAGAGAGAGAGAGAGAGAGAGAGAGAGAGAGAGAGAGAGAGAGAGAGAGAGAGAGAGAGAGGGGTGGGGGGGGGTGTATTATGGGAAGAAGCCAACAGATGCTCCCATAATGAGGGTCTAGTGTGTGAAAACACAAATGAAAAAACAAAAAAGTGAGGGCGAGAGAAACATGAAAAGTGTTGAATATTTGTTTCGGGTGCGAAAGAAGAAATATGCCTTTTTTTTTTTTTTTTATGACAAATATATTCTCGAATATAAGAGGATGCATAATTTCATTTAGGCCTGCCTGAGTGCAATCAAATTAAAGAGAAAATTTATATTTTAATTTATTGTATATGTACAGTATATATATATATATATATATATATATATATATACCGGTATATATATATATATATACTTTCCTCCCTAGATCTCCATTAAGCTTAAAAACATACCCCCAAGATCCCCCTTTTGAGATAAGTTTGTGCATATCTCGGTACACAAAAGCTCCGACCTTAGGCCGGTTCCCCCTTAATTTTAGTCTAGCTATCACTCATCAGGAAAATAATTACAATTAAATGGCACAAAAGGTCTTAAAATCGCTATATTAAAGGAGCTAATTTCCTAAAATCTCAAAGCAAAATGAGGTAAACATGAAGGAGAAGGGATTCCCCTTAATCAAGTCAATATTATCCAATTGACGAAATAGCGTTGATGTACCAGTAAAATTCTTGGATCACTTTTGTCTTCATTTGTAAATCTAACCGAGGAGATTGATTCATGAATGTAATTAGCTTGACATTAACCCATTCACTGCGGCCGACATAAATATACGTCCTATGTATAAAAAGGCCGACACTGTGGCCGACGTACATATACATGCTGCAAGTAGTGGCTGATTTGGTTGCACAAACCCCACTTGTTGCTAGATGCTTCCAAGTTTTAATTAAGCTTGTCCTCATACTTGTTGTATATCAGTGTGTTCGCTATCGCTCGCCAGGAAGAAATCGACACCTGGATGGGGATAAATGTCTTAAAACAGTTGGGTGAATAGGGCCGAATGGATACAAGCCAGAGAAAGAGAGAACAGAAGAGACAAAAAAAACAAGTCGACCCCCTTAAAGTTGTTAAGAGAGAGTTCCCATAAGTGTTATATATTGTTCCCTGTTTCAGAATCCCTACTAACGCAAAGTAATTAATCACCATACACACGCTATCTCCTTAATGCCTTCCATGTTTTAGTTATACCATAGACTACAATAAATCTGGACTGGACACGAAAATGGAACTTTGCAGTAAGGGACCCAAAATCGGAGAATAAGACCCAAAGTTCGAACCTAGAAACCGCTAAAATATTTTCGCGGTTTCGAGGTTCGAACTTGGGGTTTCTTTCTCCGATTTTGGGTCCCTTACTGCAAAGTTCCATTTTCGTGTCCAGTCCAGATCTGCTGTAGTCTATGGTTATACCTTACAGTTTTCAATGACGATTCCGCCAATGGGACCAGGATATAATTATATATCTTTACTGTAGAAGCCTCCTTCACCACTTGTTTACACAGACAATGCATCACTAATTTCCCTCCCTCACACAAAACAGATGTCTGTATTTATCACAAGTTTATTACACGTGTATATATTGTATGTACTATATATATATATATATATATATATATATATATATATATATATATATGTTTCTAATCTCTCAGTGGGGCTCGAACCGCCGACCGTCAGGACGATAGCCGACGCTTTATATATATTATATATATTTATTATATTTATATATATATATACAGTATATATATATATATATATATACTGTATATTTTTTGTTCTATGTGAATGAGGGAGACAAAAGGCATAACTGCTTGCAGCGAGTGCCTCCCCCAGATTTCAAAGAGTGACAGGGCCGAAATCAAGGGACGTTCGAGCTAATATATATACCAGTATATATATATATATATATATATATATATGCAGTATACTGTATAATCTCTCACTCAACTTTGGGGCAGACACTTGTTACAGACAGCTTTGCCTTTTGTCTCCTTCATACACGTGCAACAAAAATAATGATTTGCCAGTCAATAAGCAATGTTTGCCAAACTTGCATTGTAACTTATGCAAATCAACCTTATAAACCGTATATGTGTATTCTGTTCTAATCTTAGTTTTCCCAGTAAAATAATTACCTACAGCACTGGTTAACCCCTACTGTACCGATGACGTTTTTTCTATTATATTCTGCCAATTATTAGACGATATTATTTAGCTTAGGTAGGACGTCTATCAAGTAAAAGGCTACAGACTGTCTTTATGAATCCTTAAAGCTACCATATATCCTTCCTAAGCTTCGTGAAATCGTCTAAATGTAGCTGAAATCAAATAAAAGAGACGTCACCGGTACTCTACGGGTTAATAGAGTATTGTAAGAAGCCTAAAGTAACGCTAGATACTCGACCTTATACTAATATTATGTGGGCCGTAAGTTTCTTATTGTATATTGATTTATACATTTAGCTTTACATTGAACCATTAGATGACCTTTGACAAACAAGACCAGTATATAGAACGTGATTTATTCAGATGCTGTAGTTTGTTTCCTATTCTTATCTAAATTGTATTCATTATCAAAACTAATCAAAGGAAGCTAGAGTGAAAAACAGAATCGCCGTTGTTAGGAAAGTATTTAATATATTTTAAAACAAAGGAGTTGTAATGTCGATGCCGAAATTAATTTTCTCTCAGGTCTCGTTGGTTTTATCGGCCGGGCTTCGGTCTCTGATCCGCAGAAGCCATTAGTGGGGTTGGTTTGAATCCGATAACTGATAGCTAGTGTTGCCAATTTAGCTACTTTCCCGCGAGATATAGAGGTATTTACTTCGATCTAGAGGATAATTTATACATCTAGCAGCATGTATTCCTGTGGTATTCTGGAGATTTGAGCCATTTTAGAGCGATATTCTAGAGATTGTGGCATTATTCTAGCGATTATCGGATTGTGTTTACTATCTAGCGGACTTGATTTGGTAACCCTGCTTATAGCCTACTAGATTGTGTCAAGTGGACGCTCATATGATCCCATTTACTGTGGCAAAATAAACTTACTTAATAAAATATATTTCAATAAGATAGCCTTGTTAGATGAGTTTCCCATATCACTAAATGGCCGTAAATTTGCGATTATCAAGAAAGTTTACCTCCCCCCCCACCTTTCCGCCTTTGGATGGGATCGATTCCTGGGATTTCGGGAGCTGGTACAAGTAAATCGGCACTTACCCTCTCCGTAATGTTATGTATGAAAGTGAAATGTGACTTGACGAATCACAAGTGTTGTTATTATGTATGATCATTATACATAAGACATATGTATATATAGGATAAGAAACATATACGGTTGATTGCTAGACTTCAGAGAGAGAGAAAGAGTAAGAGAGTAAGATTGAGAGAGAGAGAGAGAGAGAGATGCATGAAAAACAAAATACTGTAAAAGCGAATGTGATATATAAGAGGAGCTTAGGAGGGAAGTAGGATCGGATTGTGAGGGACATAATAGGATCTAACTAAGAATGGCCACACACAGCTGTACACACGCACACACATACACACAATAACACATACATACGTACACTGGCATAAACGTACAAATTATAGGTTTGATTCCCGGAGGGAAGTAAAGAAAACCTAATATTTAGTAGGGGCCCCGTAATCATTGACGATATGCCTATTAACATAATAGTCTCTATTCAAGCGCCGTGGTAGCCAGTTTTGAATTTTCCGCGCGGGGAAGAACAGAGTACTCGTCATAAGTGCAACGCTAATTCTCTTATGAAATCGTCTTATGATTGGGTACCCACTACGAAAAAACCTCCGTAAAAAATAAAAAATAAAAATATACTTAAAATGTGTTATACTAAGCTGTCCATCTCGGTGGATTTCTTATGTTGTGGATCCCTGACGCTACTAACCAAGCGTCCAAACGTCCTTCACTGACATATCAAGATAAAACTTTAAGACATCAAGCGAATGGGAAGGGGATGGATGGGAAGGCACTGCTTCGTCAATGATTACGAGGCCCCTACTAAATATTAGGTTTTCTTTACTGCCCTCCGGGAATCAAACCTATAATTTAATAGTGGCCCCTCCATCATTGACGATATGCCTGATCTCTTAAGACTGGAGGGGGACATTCGTGACAATATCAACAAACCTACCAGCCAACCAATCCAAAGGCAAAAAATCAGAATCCGTATAACTATTTAAGTCTTTATTGTTTACATACAATACTTATAAAAAATATAAAAGGAGATAAGCAATGCTACTTCAAAGAAGATCTGTTTTTATTTGACTGGATATCTTGCTTGAGATCCCGTCTGACAATTGTAAGGAGGTTTAACTGTAAACCTTCTCATACTATCCAGATTTCTAACTTTTTTTAGTTAATTTTCTGGGTGAAAAATTTACCTGTATACCACTTACTAGTTGTACACTGTAACATACACTATATAGATGCAACTATGATAGATATCTTAAAATAACAAAAGGAAAACAATATTTTGATATGTTTTCTTAGCTCTTAAATAAGTATTACACAATGTACACTTATCTTACTCTCCGACGGAGGAATTGTCCGGCGGAGGTATTAACCGGCGCAGGGGTTCTAGGGATCTTGGGCTACTGGCACACTCCCCCCATTTTTCTTTTTGCCGTAGGCCTTAATAGTAAATAGCACAGATTACGAACCCTTCTGCCACAACATTAGCCGGTACGGGTGTCTTGACTAGTCTGGGTCATAGCACGATCTTGCATCAGGAGAGTGATTCTTAACCCTTGTCTATCGGGGCCCGACTTACGTCCGTATCGAAAAATTTGGACTATGTGGCGGGGCCCGACTTAAGTCCGAGTGCAATTTTGGCGCAATATTGGCTCTGAGAGAGAGACGAGTGATGGGAGGAGCATGGGTTACCTCATGACCGCTCGCCACGGCCGCCGTGGACCAACTGAGTTGTACTCCACTTACATCCACCCTCACTCCCTCGCTACATACGTAATTATATAAAGAAATTACCGTATTTTAGCGATTTTGCCCTTCGGTTGCACGATCGTTGCAAGACAACCAGTGATCGTAGAAGGATGGTTCGGGTGTCATTGGAAAGCTCAATTTACGCCCTTTCACGGATACATACTTGTATTACGCTCTGGGTCTTGTTTATGCATGAAAAAGAGCATGGAAACAACCCCATTTATGGTAAAAAAAAAAACGCTGAGTGGCACAGTGAAACATACTCCACCACCCGCTCGTAAGGTGTTAAGCGGTCACTGTGTGGCCACGGAGATGACTCCGATTATATATCATTGATACCTCTGTGAGTGACGAGAAGATCTGATTGGACGACCCCTTTGAGGGGTTGAAATAATAAGGTTGTGCTGACCTTCTACATTCTTAAAAACGAAAAAACATGCACCTAGCTCCAAGGGATATGCATATGCTCATTAGTCGGAGCCTGGACTGTAAAACCAGTGTTCATTTATTTAAATAAAATTAGTAATGGTTATGGAAACATATAACTAGAACGGTTTAGTGGACCTGAAATTAGTAGCCGTGCCCTGCCGGCTCACGTATTTCTCCATGACTCCTGGGAAAAACGCAACCCTCTGAACTTACATTTAGGGCCAGGAAAAACCTAGCTTAGAATTTCTCAAGAATTCGTATGGATTTGAACAGTTGGATTTGAACTGACTTGACGGAGGCTGTAGACGTGGATATGACTTGCTATTTGCATACACTGTATAGACATGAATATTAACTCCTGCATGCCTACAGAAAGAGGACGATCATCGCGACATACTTATGGAATGACCTTAATACTAACTTCTGTTTGCATACAGTACGAGTAATTAGCAGGAGGACGACCAGGAGGGAGTTAACTTATTGGCCAGCTATGTTGGTGGAAAAGTGCTAAGGTCCTTAAAAGCGTAAGAGACCTTGTTTCAATTACTTAAAATGTGTAACATCCTAAGGAATGACCGTTAACCTGATTCCCGTCTTGCGGATTCAGATGACCTGTCGCATCATGTCCTATGGGGACCCTGCGATTAATCGACTTCCACTCATCGTTTCGCCTGTGAGTTGTCTAGCGTTCTTGACTGTTTCTGGGGATTACCCTTGATTCTAAAATTTCCAACTGATGAGTTATGACTTAACTGATTGAGACAGCGTGAGGGGAGGTCATGTTGGAATACTCTATTCCCGTCAGCTTTGGGATACCCCTTTTAACTTCCGGGGGCATCCCCGGTGAGGTATATGGGTGCATGAGAGCCGTTCAGACCTGATGAAAACACTTTCAGGATTACCCCCTGTCTTGTAAAAGGTACATACTAGGCAGATGTCTCGTGTTTTAGGACCCTGCCCATTCCCGGCGTACTTGATACGGCGGGGAGGTCCATTGTGGTGGACAACCCATCGTCCTTTGATTGTGGATTATTACAATTTGGCATGATAATTACTAGGGTTGTAACTTCCAAGAATAGCCCGCAAAGTACTTGTTTGCGCCGGCCATCCAAAACCGCAAGAGGGGAGGCTCGTTCTACCTTGACCTTAGGATTTATTGTTAATATAAAACCTGTCTTACCCAATTCGTTGTCTGTTAAGTCTTGCATAAGAAGACGAATTTTACTTGACCAAAGCCGTCGGGGTCGTGTCCTAGTTGACTCATACTGTAGGCCAGGGATGGGGAACCTTTTTCCTATCAAGGGCCATTTGGATATTCATGACATCATTCGGGGGCCATACAAAGTGATTTACTTAAAAATCAGGCTACTTTTGCTGGTCAAACATTTACCCCTAATGTAATGGTTGGAACTCCTCTTTGGTGAGGCGTATGGTGTCTGCTGGTATTGATACTGTTGCTACTCGTAGCTGGTTTTACAGGTTTGCATCAGTCAGTCTGGAACGTAATCGACTCTTTGAGAGGGTAAGTTTTGACAATTTCTGCTCGCAGCATTAAGTGTTTCTGAACACATACATATTTCAGTGCATACCTCCTCAAAATGGAAAATCATCAGCGTGTATGTAACGTCTATAGAACTCTAGCAATGTGAGATCATTGTACCTAGCTTTTAGCTCATCGTCACTTTTCAGCTGAATCATTTCGTGTTGTAAGATATCAGGGACATAACATGATTACACATTAAACGGTGTAGCAAAGATGGTCAACTCCTGCTTGGTATTTTTCACGCCCTTTCACTAAATGTCTCGATTAGTGTCGTATATTCACCATCATAATCAGATGTTGTAGAAAGCTTTTCTGCCAGCAGTGGGAAAGTGCACAGTGTACCTTTCGAGTTGCATTTTCCACAGCTGTATTTTAGCTTCAAGGGATTTCAAATTTGAAAGCAGTGAGCTAAGAATCTGGTGGAGGCCTTGCAACTTAACGTTCAGTTCTGAGAGATACTTGGTAATGTAACACAAGAATGCTAGATCACACAGCCACTTGCTATAATTGAGTTCCATGACAGGTTTTCTCTTCATCTGGATGATGAATTGCTTTACTTCTTCCCGCAGTTTGTAAAACTGCATGAGCACGTTCCCACGACTCGGCCATCGCACTTCACAATGCTAGACAAGATCGCCATAACATTGTTGAGACTGCGCACATAATGTTCTTGGTGTATGATGCAGTAGCATACCATTAAATCACTTGGATTAAGATTGAGACGCTTCAACTTTTTCTTAACATATGCAATTAACCCTTTTTATTCTGGCTATTGTTGGACGATTTATTCAGATTAGGAAGGGTGTATGAAAGTCAAAAAGTTAAATGAGATAGTCGTTACCCACAGATCCTTCATAAGCTGAATACAATTGTCTAATCATGATAGCCAGAATAAACTGCCAATTAAAGTGCATCATAACCGTCAATGGGTTGATAATTACTTGTTTAATTATCTTTTATTTGTATAAATTCTATGATATTGTGACTATAAATTCAAGGAGTTCGTAATTTTCGATTTAAACATACACAAAGACTAAATTTAGTTTTAATACATATTAAATAGCAAGCAAATTAGCACATTTCAGCACACCTATATATTGCCTTGCGGGCCTGATCAAATGATCCCGAGGGCCTGATCAGGCCCCCGGGCCGGACGTTCCCCACCCCTGTTGTAGGCGTAAGCATACACTTCACACTACAGAAAAATATCACCTTCAGTGCTAGTGGTCTGAAAACTTAAGAAGTAGAGCTATGACCACTTATGATCCCAGGAACGAGTCTTACTCCGGAAGGAGGGGAGGTCCGGCGGGACCCCACCGGAAAAAACACCTCTCACCCTTTGTCTTACCGTAGAGCCGACCGGGATATGTCGACGACAAAACTCTCAGTCGCCCCAGCATGACCAAGAGGTAGTTGTGAATTCCAGAGAGGTTCGAGTGCCTGATTACTTTGAAGAGCACACAAATTCCCCGGTGTCTTACGCCAGGGTGCTATTGGTTATTACAGCTAAAGATTTTGCCACCTCCTTCTGAAGCTTTGGTCATGACCCTTTCATGAGTGTACAGAATTGAGCGTGTTATCCTTAACCCTTGTCTAGCGGGGGGTTTTGGGCTTATTTGGGCATATTCAGGTGCTCCTGAATGATAAATCAAGTATCTGCATGAAAAGAAATGTATTCAGCAAAAAACTAGGCGGTAAAAGCTTCAAAATGAGACCAGAACGAGCTACGTAGCACTCGTGGTTCTCATACAGTGGTACCAGTAACATGGGAGTTTAGCGTATAGCGGCATATTTTTCCCAGCTATGCTCACTACTGGCTACACTGCCGGCCTCTCGAGAACACAGGGAACATGAGTTAATGGGCAGCGGTAAGCCGTGGGAGTCGGCTGTCTGGCCCACTGCGCTCCCGGCTATATGTGCTCGATTTTAACCCTTTAAAAGCCTTAATAATGCTCCTTCTGCAAATTGGAGGCAGACTTAAGTCCGCCCCCGATCTTTAAGGGTTAAACATGTCCTATTTACACTTGTGTCTGTAAGATTACTTATCACAGTAGGATTGTTCTCATAGCGATGCTGAACCTCTGCTCCTGTGGAACCATCTATCTAACCTTATCCGAGAGTATACTCCAGTGGTATAGAGCCGAAGACCTAGGATCGTATATCGTCCCATTTGACTTAAGTGGCCGGCGACCGGCGGACGTCCATTTCCATGATTCCTTTCAAACTATAAGTGTGTAGATTCCCGTTTATGTACCATAACCTGTTAGTAATAAGTGCCGGATGAACATTTTTGTCAAATGCATCAACTGCTTATGAAGTCTAAGTCCCCGAGGGGAAAGTTGTGCCGGCAGCACTTGTAGGTACTTGGACGTGACACATAGGCTGTCGGTTCGGCATGAACTGGCAGGGGTAATCCTGCATAACTCATTCGGTCAGTCTATCATAGGGGGACGACCAATGCATTAGAGGTCGCCGTGGAACCCCTATGTCTACGTACGCCGGGGCGCAGCCCGGGAACAACCGTAAAGCCCCTTGGCGCATGCCTGGGTTCTGTCTACGGGAACTACCTCGTATCCGCGTGCCTGCACAAGGCTTTGAAAGGGAGAAAGAATTTGGGAATCCTCTAGGAGTGGGAAACATTTGAAGTCCGCCTGTCGCTGGTCACAGACATATCCTTCATTAAAGTGGTAGTTCTCCTAGCCTTACCGATGTCTATGCTGAGTTTGGTAAAGCTGGGCTGAGCATTATTTCTACATCCTTCTTAGTTTGTTCGTTCATAATGGATGGTGTTATCACTGGGGAAAATATTCTCTGTAATACACATTCTCAGGCACGCCTTTTAACATAATTATGGAGTCTGAGAAGCTGTCTAGCCCGGACTGCCTCAAAGAGGGATGTCCGTAATTATGTCCATGATTGACCTCGCCGGACGGGGTAGCAAATAATTTTGAAACGCTTCCAGCCTTTTTTGGGGTTAGCAATAGGTTTAGCAATGACTTGGGCCGTGTCTCTCGACAGTAGGAAGCCCGTGAATTTACGTTGAGTACTATCTTGTAGGAGGAACTCACGTTGGATGTCAATAGGTTCAGGAGCAGTGAAAGGATCCGGAAAATCAGTTAGTGTTAATTGAGTGGCTGTAAGGAACTCAATTACGGCTCTGGGAACTCCCCCCAGTTGAGGCTTCAGCAAATCAAACTCCATATGGCGATGTGGTGGAACCGCCAGAGAAGTGTTAGACGTTAGAGCAATGGCAAACTGTTGGACTTCCTGATCCCATTCTACCCATGGCCCGTGTCCCACCTCCCCCAGGTTTATTGTCTTTTGTTCCGTTGACATAGTTACTGGGAATGTCATGAATCTTGGTTCATTTGGTCAAACCGAATCGTAACTGTGAACACCGGAAGGCCGGGAGCCGTCTGGGCAAAGAAGGTCTCCTGGGGAAGGAGGGGCAAGATGCCGGGGTACATATACAAAATATTGATAGTTCGTCTTGTCTGGGAACGGGTCTATCCGTACTTTCACCACCCTACCCTGGGCATCTTTTGCCCTAAATTCTCTATGTTTGTTCACTTATATGGTCCACTACCCCAGTACTGAGATTTCCCCATTTATGGATTTGTGTCCCTCTCCCGACTTGGGCGAGTTAACCGGACACCACATACCTACTGGTTCTTGCCAGTGAGGGATTGCACCCTTTGTCTGTATTGAAAGTGAAAGAGGGTGAAAAGCCAGATTGGAGCAATGGTAAGCCATGTTTCCCGGCGGAGGTTTACTACATTCCGCCGGTGGACTAGATGTGACTTTAAACAAAAGCCTCGTAGGCTGTGAAGAACTAGCAGGTTGTGAAAAACTAGCAGCCGGCGTTGGAGCTGTGGCTATAGCTGAATCTGACAAAAGAGTTACTTTAGATGGTGACAAGGGGTGAACTGGTACGCTTTGTTGTGTTCCCGTACTACTCAAGGGGACAGAGGTGAGTGGTTGAACGTCATCGTCCACGGCGGGAGAGGGCACTGATGCAACTGAGGGAAATCCCACTGCCGGTGGGAGAATATCGCGGGCCCGTTTAGAGATAGCATACTGTTTCAACACTTGTTGTAATAGTTCATCCAAATGCTTCGCCGTAACACACTGAGGGCGTCATCTCTTGAGAGACTTGGATCTTACCTTTTCTACTGTCTCAGTCTCCTCCACCTGCCCACTAATACCTGGGTCACTAGTAACTGGGCTGTCGAGGGCCTTATCTACCTTTTGATGAGCGGGGGAACGGAGCATTTCCCCCGGCGATTCTACACTATGTGTCGCCGTTTCCGGTTGACCCTGTCCTGCACTATAACAAGGTGTTAGCTTACTGGGTGTAAGAATGCTACTTGTACCACATGTCTCTGGACAGGGTGTCGAGACACCCTCTGCTACCTTGCGGGGCCGCACCGTGGCAGACGCCGTGGAATCAGACAAATTTACCTCAACCAGAGGGAAATCTCCTTTAGATAGAACTAATTTAGCTCCTTGCAGTAAAACCCTTGCCGTGGATCTAACCCTAGTGGTCGACCGATGCCTCCCGGCGTCTGCCCCGAGGAGACCGGGAAAAAACTCTGGCGTCTCCGAGGCAGACGTCGATGGGACGGGTCGAGAATCAGACTTACACACATGGGTGGGGGGGCTATCGGGCTCCATGGACGAAGAGGAATCCTGTGATGGACTGGACAATTTTCGTCTCTTGGGGGACCGCTGGTCCATGCTCGAAGTCCCTTCATTAAGTCGTCGGGGTGACTGCGGTTGAGAAGGCGGCCGGAGCTCCGGCGACTCGGAATGAGTTCTTCTCTTGGAGTGGGGAGGGGAGTGAACCTCACATGCAAAAGGTTTTACAGAGAGTGCTGACTGACTAATTGACTGGGGGAAGTTAGTTGCACCAAGGGGGTTTGACCGAAAACAAGGGGGATCTTCAAAAGAATAGAGGGAAATCAGCCTTAGCAGTTCGGCATTATCACAACAAAATTCTACATAAGCTACCCTGGTGGAATATGAAGCAAATTTATTCTTTATTTGTATTAAGGCTAGCAAGCATGACATATCTTGGCTAGCGATCCATTCCTCAAAAAGGTCTGAACAAATTGGGCATCTCCGAGAAGTCCAAAATTTGTTTGACTTGTCTAGGCATTTAACGCATCTAATGCACAGCTTGTGAGCTGTGACTGGGACTAGAAGACAGGTAGGCATGGCACAAATTGAAAACTGAGGCATGGTTACTGAACTCTCCTCCCCGCCGGGAACAGATCCTCTGAAGTGTTGCTCAAGATGTGACGAGATTTGGAAATATAAATTTCCAGGAACCAATGCTCATAAGGATAACCTGAGAGGTGTTAAAACATCCTACTGACTTCTAGATGCCGGAAATGAGTTGACCACCGTCAACTATATTTCCGCCGCCTGAGAGCTAACGTGAAAACCCCAACCCCCTTTTTAAACAGGGCTTTCACGTGACTGCTTACTTGTGACATGGGTTACTAACCGGAACTCGGTCCTGTGTCTTCCTGTGGATAATTGGCTAGCCGGAAAGATACTTTTCTTACTTGCGCCGCTGAGCGGGGTGAGGTAAGTGGACCGTCCACAGTGCTAATGGCTATTCCGTTAGCCGGACCAACTGCTTGTACCCTCTTAATACCGCCGGGTGGCGAGGTACTGGACTGTTCGCAGTGCGAGTAAAAAAAACGGTCAATAAACCGGCCCTTTCCGCCGGACTAGGCATGCCCGCCGCAAAAGGTGTGTAGTGGCACACTACATAGGGCTGGATGTGCCCGGCCACCGGTACGGCAGGACCCAGACCTCGCAAACGCAAAACGAGGTCCGGCGGGACAGAAACAACCACGGGAAAGTCGTCTACTACAAAAGACGACTAACACCGAAAAACCCAAAGAACAAAGGACGTCTCCTAGGCTCCCAACACGCGTGATCGACACGTGACAACAAGGGGCCACGATAAAGGGGAACATATATCACACATAACATGGTAAATATAAAAAACAAACCCCTAACAGCTAATGGAGACCCCTACTGAGGCTAGCCACGAGGCTTGAAGAAGTATCCTGAATGAAGACGTCGACATCTGGAGACATCACAGCCACAGCACGAAGAGAAGAGGCCCACGAGAGGGGCCCGTATGCAGACTCGTATGCTAGAAGGTTCCACACCACGTGTGACAACCCTTAACCCTCCAGCCCCGGCTATGTATTATATATATATTCCTCGAAACCCGGGTGTTTTGGCCGAAAAACGTCTAGGCTAGGGTACCGTATATTCGTTAATCAGACTGCTTCCCGCATTCCCGCGCATCCCCAAGCGTAGCTGTGTTATTTACCTGTAGAATGGCATTAAGTAGAGCTCTCTAAGTCAACTGGTTGAGCTGTGATGATGATTTCATTGGAGATAACTTTATGGCCAAAACAGCCACTTTACACCACTTTTCGATACTTAACAACAACATACAGGCACACACGAACAAGCGACGCTCTCCTTCTTGTGGCCGGAGATGCGGGGCGTCGGTCCAGCCGGCTGTTGTTTACATGCGTCGGACCGACGCCTCGCACACGAAGCTCACAGGCTTTCAACCACTGGGCGTTCAAGAGGCCTTCCGGGCAGCTGTTATATGCTTTTTTATGGGCGTTCAAGAGGCCTTCCGTGGTGAGAGGGTTAAACTAGCGTGTATGCTATAATAATAAACATGCAGCATCTTTTCACGATGTACAACGCATGTTGTCTGCGAAGATAATAGCCTCCTAACTAGAGAAAAACAATAGCTAAGGCGCAGCAGAAAGACAATATCACAAACCATGAGGCGTCGGTCCTGGAGAACACGTAGCCGCCTGTAACACGTACCCTAATTTTAACACCATCTGCGGGCATACCAATGGGGCAGCCTGAGTTAGCTAGTCTAAACCCTGTTCAATACAACTCAGAAATATATCTAAATGAGTAAGGACTCACGAGAATTGTGCGAACGAAGAATGTGGCGGAGTTCAGGCGAATCACATCCAAACTGGTTGCCCGCGGGGAAGAGAAGGATGTATGGACACTTGGTTAGTAGCGTCAGGGATCCACAACATAAGAAATCCACCGAGATGGAAAACTTAGCATAACACATTTTAAGTATATTTTTATTTTTTATATTTTACGAAGGTTTTTTCGTAGTGGGTACCCAATCATAAGACGATTCCATAAGAGAATTAGCGTTGCACTTATGACGAGTACTCTGTTCTTCCCCGCGCGGCAGATTCAAAACTGGCTACCGCGGCGCTTGAATAGAGACTATTATGTTAATAGGCATATCGTCAATGATGGAGGGGCCACTAAATACAAAGATACACACATAAACAAAAACATACGCAAAAACATTCACATACAAATACTCAAACATACATTCACATATATATATATAGCTAATCATTTATACACACATATATACATTATACACAAATATACATATACACAAATGCATACTCATTTTTACTCACTCCCCTCACTCTGTGATCCACACATTGTATCTCTCAAAAACAAAAACACAAAGAAAACACACAACTGAAACAAGAGACACACGACGATGCGCGCAAAGACAAACACGCAAACATATACAAACTCTGTAGAAAACACCCTCACTTGTATGAGAGGAAAAAACGCACAGGAATGGAGTTGTTATTGTCAAACTTTCGTACTAAAAGATTCATAGTTGAGGAAAACACGTATGATTAAATATAAACATGTGTGACAAATAATATCCTGACTTCCTAAAGTTTGGGAAAGATTAATGTTGGCGGAGGTAGGTAGGTAGGTGTGGGTGCTGGGTGTGTGTGTGTGAGTGTGTGTGTGTGTGTGTTGGGTGTGTATGTGTGTTGTCTGTTTGATATGTAACCTATGTATGTGTTCTCATGTTGTTTGTGTGGTTGTGTGTGCCTACTTGTTGTATACTAAGTGTTATTATTGTGATTTTTTTGTTTTGTTATTCTCTCTCATTATATATTTACTTATGTATTAATATTATAATTTGTTATTATCATTATTATTATTATTATTATTATTATTATTATTATTATTATTAATGTTAGACATATCCTCTGCTTACTCTATGTTAGGTGTGTTGCAATGAATGTCCGTCACTGTGGGCTGATATTTAAGAACACCTATAGTATATAAAACTCATTTCCATACTTCTCAACATGATATGTGTTTTACAGTTGGCTACACATAACTCCAGTACGAATTATGTGGAAGGCTGGCTGTTTTTGACCATAATAAATAATTAGTGCATAATTATAAAGTTTGTGCAAATGACTGGGCATTTCCATTTTTAACAGCATTACTGATTTAACAAAAACTATATAGCACAAACTGTATAATGAATTATAAACTATATAGCACAAACTGTATAATGAATTATAAACTATATAGCACAAACTGTATAATGAATTATAATTATAAAACAAGAAGGGATTTCGATTTTGAGCTTGTTCTGAATGCTCAATTGTTTGCCAGACTCAGTTCTCCAATGTTAGAGCTACCATTATATATGTTTTATATCATAGTTTTAGTTGCGAAAGCATAACTCATGTTGGTCACAAATATACCAACTATATCATGTAAATATCTGGGTTTGTTTAGGAGTCAGCCTAGTATTATTAAGGGGGTTGTACTCGCTTGTTATGGACCCCCTTCTCCCTCATGTTTAGCATATTAGTTTTGGGGTTTTAAGACGTTCATTCCGTTAGTTTGGCGATTTTGAGACCTTTCGACTCATTTTGTTTTCAATATTAAGACCTTTCGTGCCCTTTAATTGTCGAATTTTTCCTGGCGAGCGATAGCAAGCCTACCAAAAAATTTACAAATTTATATTGCAAGGGGGTCTAGGTTTTTCTTCTTTTTCTAAGCTTGATGGAGGTCTAGCGAGGACACTAAAACATATATAAATAACTAAATATATAGACCAAAAACCAAGCACTACCCTCTTAAACATTTATTTTCCTTTGCAGCTTCTAATACCGAAAGAATATTGTGGTAATGAATGTTGTGTATTGAGATTAGACGGATTAGCACTCCCATTTCTGAAGCTAGTGTAATTTGTCAAGCTATTTGCGTCCATTAACAGTACTGCGAAGGCAAATATTTTTTTAGGAATACCACCCTCAGTGCCACATACTTATATCTTATATGTTAGTGCAATTATCAAGGACATTATAGTCTGATTTCTTTCCTGCTGACGGTAAATTGAATCCCTTTGCAACTGATTGTTCGATTCTTAATGGAAACATGAAACTACTATGGCTGTGTCATATTAATGACAAGTTTTCATATTTAACAACATATTTCGCTACTAAATCTACCTTATAGCTGAGTTACCTAGATAGTAACATGGCAATTTACCCTCAGCTGGGAAAAAATAGACACTAATAGAGTCTAAGAATTGGCGTACATGTTGATATGCCTTTACACTTAGCACATAAAGCGATAAATGTATTGAAACCAATGTTGTTGTTACTCCCTCTATGACTTTGCTATAGGGTTTGTTATACGGGGGTAGTGCTTGTTTTTTTACCTATATATTTATATATTTTATTTATTTTTTAGTTTCCTCGCTAGACCTCCATCGAACTTAAAAAAGCACCCCTAGAATCCCTTTCAAGATAAATTTGTTATTTTTCGGTAGAAAAATGTTTCTGCCGAAGGCTGGTTCCTTCTAAAATTAACATGATTAGATTAATATCCAGTATTCGAGAATGGATAATAAGTCGTAGGCGTGTGCATAAACCTTTTACCGTCCTGGTGGTGTAATGGTTAAGGTGGCAAAAATATGTGTGTGATAACCCGGGTTCGAATCCCGGTGGATCATATATACTTTAATTAATTTCATTGGGGGTGTGGTGGTGAGATTAATACAAATAATATTATTAGTAGGTTTAGGGATATTTCTTCGAGAGGCCGGTCTATATGATCTGTGCCCCATGAATATTCTTTCCTCTCACTTAAACAGTAGGCTACCATAGTGCGGTTGGGAATATGAACATGATTAGATTAATATCCAGTATTCGAGAATGGATAATAAGTCGTAGGCGTGTGCATAAACCTTTAACCGTCCTGGTGGTGTAATGGTTAAGGTGGCAAAAATATGTGTGTGATAACCCGGGTTCGAATCCCGGTGGATCATATATACTTTAATTAATTTCATTGGGGGTGTGGTGGTGAAATTAATACAAATAATATTACAGGCTCGCTTTCGCTCGCCATGATGGCACGAAGGGTCTTAATATTGACAAAACAAATTAGGCGAAAGGTCTCAAAATTACCAAGCTAACGAAACTAACGTCTCAAAAGTAATATGCTAAACATGAGAGAGATGGGGATCCGGAAAAAGCGACTACCTCCCCCTTAAAGTGCAAGTATCTGTATCCATTTATGTCATTCAACATCCCCATACCTATATCAATTTAATTATGTGAACGGTACTCCATGTTCACAACTCCACCAGAGTATATGTCTGTAAAATATCTGTTTGTACTTGATATCGCACGAGACAAGAAGAATGAGCGTGCACAAATGAATTACTAGTGTCAAGCGCGGTAAATGTGTAGCTCGTGCAGTTTTCAGTTTTGTTTTAATTTGTTTTTTCTGTGTGCCTATCATTTTGTCTCTCAATGTCTATGTCTATCTATATACCAATCTATCTTTGTCTATGTATCTCGATATCTCTCTCTTATTTCGTCTTTATAGAACATTAGTAATAGAGGGTGAAGAAAACCGTGGGCACCAGTATATGGGTGAGGCTGCCACAAGAAGAATGAAATGTTCATCAACACAATGATAAACCTGGACAACTGTAAGGAGTGGATGATGTGTGAGAATGGGGCACTTAGATAGAGCTTTATTATATCTCACACTCACTCGCTCTTTATGGTTACTCAGTCACACACATTCCAGATCTTGTTTTTTTCTCTCTCTCTCTCTCTCTCTCTCTCTCTTATTACCAAAAAGATATAGACAAGCTAGAACGAGTTCAACGTAGAGTTACCAAAATTATACCTAGCCTAAAGAACAAACCATACGAGGAGCGTCTTAGAGAAATACATTTATTTCCTTTAACCCAGCGCAGATTAAGAGGCGACTTAATGCCAGTGTTCAAAATCATCAAAGGCATCGACAATATGAACAGTAGTAAGTACTTCACTATCGACCAATCTAATTACGCACGAGGAAACGGTTGCAAAATTATTGGTAAATTTTATAACTCTCACGAATCTAAGAATGTGTTCTTCAATCGAGTTGTCAACTTGTGGAATGGGTTTCCTCGAGACGTTGTAGACTGCAGCACCGTTGATTCCTTTAAACTCCGCCTAGACAAATATTTTGCCTCAAACCCGCGACCGACTGCGTTTGTAAATGAATAACTTTATTGTATTCCCCCCTCAGATTCATCAAGGATTATTGCATATATATATATATATATATATTATATATATATATATATATATATATATATAATATATATATATATATATATATATATATATATATATATATATATATATATATATATATATATATATATATATATATATTCTAAGACGTTAAACTCTTTTTACCATATAGCCTATACGAAACATCACGTATAACTGCGTTATATTACTAACCCATCTGTCCCCTACTAACATTCTAAAGCTGCCACGGACATTAGCTCCAGGGCAGTACTTCCCTTTCCAATGTTCCCTTACCCACTCTAAACTACTTTTTGGACACTTGATCCTCAGTGTTTTGGAGGACAAGAAGCCTAGATCTGTCACTTGATCTGTTGTTGCTTGATTTCCTTTGGACTCTCTCTCTCTCTCTCTCTCTCTCTCTCTCTCTCTCTCTCTCTCAGTCTGTCAGTAGTGGTCGAACAAGAAGGAAGTGTCTTCCGAGCTCCGAGTGCCGCCGCATGCTGCCTGCTGCCTTTCCCCTCTGCCCTCACCAGTATCTTGTAACTTAGTATTACCAATATCCCTTATAAATTTTCATTATCCCCATTCCTCCATCCTCTCCCTCTACTCACACCCTTCGGTCTCTTTCAAATCATCTAAATAACTCTCTTACTATAAACTACCTAGCCTATTTTTACATATAAATCTCTCTTATACACAAATTTGTCTCTCTCACTAACTCTCACTATATAGAACATCCCGAATTACAATCCCCACATCCCATTATCTAAATCCTTCTTGCAAAAATCTTGGTCTGCCACACTCAAGCTATAGAAAAATCCCTCTCTATAAGCTTAAATATCTCCTCCTTGTCTAAATACCTCCTTTGATTTGTCCCACACCATCTCCCAGCTGCCTATCCATTGTAATTCCTAGTTTTCAATAACTCCCTCTCACTCTATCACTCTCTCTCTCTCTCTCCCTCTCCTCCCAACTCCCCCCCCCCCCCCCCCAACAAAAGGCACCGCCGTCCCCACAACAACATCCGCTTTACGAGGAGTGCCCCACCCGGGTGAATACAGCCCCCAATAAACTAATTCTCTCTCTCTCTCTCTCTCTCTCTCTCCTCCCAACTCCCCCTCTCCCCCCCCCCCACCCCAACTAAAGGCAACGCCTCTCTCCCCTCCAACGACTTCCGTTTTACGAGGAGTGCCCCACCAGGGTGAATACAGCCCCTCAATAAACTAATCCTCTCTCTCTCTCTCTCTCCCTTTCGTTCTCTCTCTCTTTCGTTCTCTCTCTCTCATTCTCTCACTTCCATTTTCTCACTCTCACCCCCGCCCTTCTCTCTCTCTCTCTCTCTCTCTCGTTCATATCTCTCCATCTCTCTCTCTCCCTTTCGTTCCCTCTCTCTCTCTCTCTCTCTCTCTCTCTCTCTCTCTCTCTCGCTCATATCTCTCTCTCTCTCTCGCTAATATATATATCTCTCTCTCTCTCCCTCCATCTCTCTCCCTTTCGTTCTCTCTCATTCTCACCCCCCCCCCTCTCTCTCTCTCTTTCTCTTTTCCTCTCATCCCAATTAATTTCCCCCCCCAACTCTTTCTTTCTTTCTTTTCCTCTCATCCCTAGTTCGTCCCCCCCCCCGGGCTGCACCGCTCCGGAGCTACCGCCAAGTGTCAACAAGTACCACCGGGGGGGCCCCCCCCCCCTCAAACCCCGGTTTATGAGGGGAAATAGGGGTATAAAATAAGGGCCATAGGACCATCCCCCCCACCCCCAAAACCCGTCCCAAATTTGTTTTTAAAGTGCCGACGTAACAGACACTATCGTCACCCCCCACCAACACCTTGCAACCTGCATCATCAACATCGGAACAACTTTTGAGGGAAGTGACCACTCCAACATTTTGTACCTTTCGTTATTGCAAATTCTCCCTCACTAACCCCAAATCATGGCACCGATCAGAATTAAATGCCCCTCCTGTAACAAGAACTACTACAAGGAATGGTATCCGCGTCATGGGTATCCAAATGCCAAGTGTTTTATGTGTTTAACTGGTGAAAACTTTTTGCTCTGGGAGTGCACATTAGAAGCACACAAGGCACAGGCTGACAAACTGAAGCGAGATAATCTCACACTAAAGGAGACTGTAGGTGTACTTTCGCATCAAAATTTCTTACTAAAAGAGCGAGTAAAGGACATAGAGATTAAGCAAGTCGACGTTGTTAAAAATCTTCAAAAAGAAAACCCATCCAATGATCTATATCAGACAGTAGTCAACAGGCGTAACAAGAACAAATCCCAAGGGAATGGGAAAGCGACACCAGGTATCCCTATCAAAAACAGATTTGCTGTTCTCGCCGAAAACAATGAACACGAGGTAACTGACCACGTGAATGGGAATGGGAATGGAAAAGCGACACCAGGTAACCCCATCAAAAACAGATTTGCACACGAGGTAACTGACCACGTGAAAGCAAGCTCGAAAGGCAAGAAAACTCCTGACAGGAAAACAACGAAACCATCAAATCACGGAGTCAGCGGGAAGGAGAAACTCACCCTAGTCTATGGTGACAGTCTCATGCGAGGTCAAGGAGCTGCCTTTGCCACCAAGAACAGAGGAAAAAGGTCAGTAAAGGTCATTCCAGGCGGTAAAGTCGACCATATCTTGAAAGACATAACTAACTCCGCCATACCAGAGGGCACCTGTGTAGTCGTCAATGTTGGCTCAAATGACTGCTTTGACGGAGGTAAGGCCCCAACTAAGACCATAGAATTTTTTTTCGAGAACCTAATTAAAGTCATGAAAAGGAAGACCACGAAATGTGTGGTAAGCGGCGTCATACCCCGGATTAAAACAAGCTCATACGGACAAAATAGAGCCATAGAAATTAACAACGCAGTCAAGGTCATGTGCGAACAAGAGAAGGTACTGTATGTGGACAATTGGACCACCTTTGTAGGGAACTCGTCCCTGTACAGCGGAGATGGCATTCATTTAGCAGAAAAAGGCGTTCAGCACATGAGTGAAACCCTAAATCAAGCAACCTACATTGCCCACGAAAACAACGCCAGTCAGGACCGAGAGATAACTATGCTAATAGACTCCTCTGAGTATTGATATCGCTACCCCCGGAAAAGCCCTCCCACAACCCCACCCAATCAAACTCCACCCGCACAGTTAAGAGAAATAAATATCCCCGCCCAACCCTTCCAAGTCCATCACAACCATTTAAACGAAACCGTCAACCCCAATGGCCCACAAGTTGCGAAAACTTACCTACCTGAACCACAAAACAAACTAAACAACCCCACCCAACCCCATCCAAGCCAACCCAACCAACTGAATGATTTTGACAACCCGCCGCGGCTTCAAGTCACAACCCCAAACCCATCCTCACCAATAAGAAAAACAAATCCAGCGCATGCTGAGAGAAATGATATAACAATTATATCCATAAATGCCTGCTCAATAAGAAACAAAGTAGACGAACTCAAATGTCTGTTATTAAATGAGAAAGTTGACGTTATTTGTATAACGGAAACACATCTGAACCTTAAAAATAAAGATCTACTTCATGAATATCACATAGAGCCATATACAAATTTTCATAAAGACCGTAACAATGGAAAACAAAGAGGGGGGGTTGCAATGTACGTTGCAACCTACTTAAACCCAGTTGAGGTGACTCTCCCCGAAAGTAATGCAGAAATAGTGTGCGTCAAAATAAATACAAAAAACATGAACTTAAATATCACTACAGGGTACCGACCACCGAGACTAACTGTTGCCGATGATACAATTTGTTATGAAATACTAGAGAAAACCCTTAATTCCGACGAAACAGTTTTACTAGGTGACTATAACCTCCCCCTAATTGACTGGAATACCCTGACCGGAAAAAATGCTGAGTCACGCCTAATGACAAGCTTCATCCAGGATTTTTTTTTGACTCAACACGTAAAACAGCCGACGCGAGACAGGAATATATTAGACCTCGTAATCACTACCCAAGAAAATTGATTATCAAACCTGGATGTAGGTGAACATCTGGCAACGTCCGATCATAAAATCTTAAGAATCAACGTTATAAGCAAATATTCCTCAGTAAAAACAACAGGAATGGTTTCGGACTTCAAAAACGCAAATTATGACGGACTTAAGGAATCGCTATCAAACATACACTCAAACCTCATAAATATAAACGAAGTAAATGAACTATGGGGACATTTTAAGTCTACAATTACAGAAGCGTATAAACAATTTGTACCCATGAAACCAAAACGTAATACGAAATCAAGTATGCCCCCTTGGTACAGTAGAGACATTGGCATGGCAATAAGGAAAAGGAATCAACTCCACAAACTTGTAAAACATAACACAAACACTGAAGTAATTAAAAACTTGTACAAAAAATAGTAGAAGGGAAGTGAAAAAAATAATTAGGGCGAACAAACAAAATTACGAAATGACTATTGCCAGAGAAAGTGCCACAAACCCCAAAAAATTCTACAGTTACGTAAACAAAAATAAACAGATCAAAAGCGGAATCGGACCGCTAATAGAAGATGGCCAGACAATAACAGGTGACACAAACACGGCAAATCTGCTCAACAAATATTTTGGCTCAGTTTTCACAGAAGAAATTATCGATCATACCCTTGAAAATAACACCTCAACTCATGTGATAGGAGATTTCACCATCAGTGTTACCGAAGTACAAAGCAAATTGAGTAATTTAAATGTAAATAAGACCCCGGGACCCGACATGCTCCACCCGAAAATAATTAAGAATGTTAAGGACGAAATAGCAAAACCCCTGACACAACTATTTAACTTATCATTACTACAGGGGATTGTACCGAGTGATTGGAAAGATGCGAACATTACGCCGATATACAAGAAGGGTAGCAAGGCCAAAGCGAGTAAATTACAGACCAATTAGTCTAACTTCAATTGTAGGAAAAATCATGGAAAAAAATCCTTAGAGATAAGATAGTAGATTACCTCGAATCAAACAACCTAATCAAAAATAGTCAACACCGCTTTAGATCAAATAAGTCATGCCTAACAAATTTGATTGAATTTTATAACAAACTATTCACATATAACGACATGACGAAATCACTAGATATAATCTTCTTGGACTTTCAAAAAGCTTTCGACAAGGTGCCTCACCGAAAACTATTGGCTAAACTGGAGAGGATAGGAATCAAAGGTGAAATTCATTCTTGGATAAAAAATTGGCTTACAGACAGAAGACAGAGAGTGGTGATAAATGGAGTGGAATCGGAGTGGGAGCCTGTCACTAGTGGAGTTCCACAGGGTTCAGTCCTTGGACCGGTCCTGTTTCTCATTTACATTAACGATATTGATGTAGGGGTAAACAATACCATTTCCAAATTCGCCGACGATACACAAATAGGAAATACAGTCCTGAACGAAGATGATAGAAATGCGTTGCAATCTGATTTAAACAAGATTACAGAGTGGTCGAAAAAAAAATGGCAGATGCCCTTCAATGTCGATAAATGTCAGGTGCTGCAGGTTGGTAGCAGAAATATGAAATACAAATACGAAATGAATGGCAAACAAATAAAAAACGCAACGGTAGTAAAAGACCTAGGGGTACTAATATCTGAAAACCTAAAAACTTCCGACCAATGTATAGCAGCTGCAAATAAGGCAAACATAGCATTGGGCTTTATTAAACGAAAATTTACATATAAACATGAAAACGTAATAGTGCCACTGTTCAAAAGTATGGTGAGGCCCCACCTTGAATATGGTGTGCAGTTCTGGTCACCTTATCTGATCAAGGACATTGTAAGACTCGAGTCAGTACAGCGTAGAGCGACGAAGATGATACCCTCATTAAGAAATAAACCATATGAAGAAAGACTTAAACGATTGAACCTGTTCTCATTAAAAAAGAGGAGGTTGAGGGGTCAGCTTATTGAGTGCTTTAAGATACTAAAAGGTTTCGACAAAGTCGATGTAAATGCACTATTCACATTAAACAATACTAATCAAACTCGCGGAAATGGAATGAAATTAAAAACCAAAAAGGCAAACCTAGATGTCACAAAGAGTTTCTTCACCTACAGTGTGGCGACAGAATGGAATAAACTACCAGCGAGAGTGGTGGAGAGCGACACAATAAACGCTTTCAAGGGAAGGCTTGACCTCTATCTGCAGAGGGCTGGGGTGATATTAAAAAAAAAAAAAAAAAAAAAATGTATGTATATGTATGTGTGTGCACTGTACAGTATGTATATATATACTGTATATATATGTATGTATGTGTATGTATGTATGTGTATATGTGTGTGTGTGTGTATATGTGTGTGTGTGTGTATATGTGTGTACCGGTGTATATATGTGTATATATGTATGTATATATGTATATATGTATATATATATATATATATATATATATATATGTATGTGTATGTGTGTATGTGTATATAGTTTGTAAGGCCAGGCTGCCTAGTAAGGACCTTGAGGTCTGTGTGGTCTGTGTATCTATGTAGCTCTATGTAGCTCTCTCTCTCTCTCTCCCTCTCTCTCTCTCTCTCTCTCTCTCTCTCTCTCTCTCTCTCTCTCTTTTCTCCTTTGCAGCTAAGAGGGAGAGATGAGGGGTCAGCAAGGGTGTTTAGGTCTTGATCAACATTAATAGGATGGTGACCTGGAGGAAGGGAAGGGTGAGAAGAAGGAGGGGGATAAAGGGGACCAGGAGAGAGGAGGAGGAAGAGAGGTATAAGGGAGAGGAGAAGGGGTAAGAAGGGGAGGAGGGCCTGACGAATATGATTGAAAAGATGAGGAAGAGGAAGAGGAGGAATAGGAAAGAGCAGAAGGAAGAGGATTAATACAAGGAGTCAGTAAAGGTCTTTAAGTATTGATCAACATCAATAGGATGGTGACCTGGAAGATGGGATGGAGAAGACAACAAGGAAGGAACGGGAGGAGAAGATGGAAATATCAGAATGTGAGGAAGAGGCATAAGGAGGATAGGATAACAAGAAAAATAGCAGATGAACTGAAGGTGGGGGGAAGACTAAAATGAGGGGAAATGAGGAGAAGGAGGAGGAGAAAGAGGAAGAGGCCTAGGAGAATAAGGAAGAAGAATGGTGGGAGAAGGACAGGAAGAAATGGTTAAGAAGAAGAAGAGTTGGAAAAGAGGATGAGTAGGAAAGGAGGGCACGAAGGACTTACAAACTGGTCCTTAATTAAGGGGCAGTTTGGATATCTACACTGTTAAGCTACTTACTACTAGGTAAAGAAAAGGATAGTAGGAAGAGGAGGGAAAAACAAATAATAAATGATTGAATGATGATACTAGGGTACCTGAGGATTACATGGGAACTAGCAAACCAATAGATACGAAAGTGGCGAAAATATTGATAATTATATTGAATTAAAAGAACTGCGAACACCTTTGTTATCAGTAAAATACATAACTATTGATGACAATACATACATACATATATACATAGATATAAAGACCGAGTGTTCCACACAAAGTGTGGTTCACGTCCTAATGGCGGCATTCCAGGCAACTCTGTTCAGAGCTGCCTCACTTGTCAGGTTCTTCGATTCAAGATCGACTGCAAGGTCTGATGCTGCGTCTTTCTTGGTCAGCCCCTTGGTGCAGCTTCCTCCACGGTCTTGTACTTGCATCTTTTCACCAAACTTAATTCATCCATCCTCTCCGAATGTCCAAACCATCTAAGTCTGCTAGTACGCATCTCATCACTGATATTCTTGATACCTTACCTTCTCCTCAGCTCTTCACTAAATATTCCATCTTGCAGTTTGGCACTACACATCCATCTCACCATTCTCATCTCGTTGTGTTCCATTCTGTTGATATTATCCGCTTTGACAGGCCACGTTTCTGAGGCATATGTCAATGTGCTTCTAACGCATGAAGCATACACCTTTCCCTTCCAGGAAGAGGGAGTTTTCGCATGGTAAGTTGTGGCACCAGTTCTCTGAACTTTCCCCAACTGCATCTATTCTGGCAATAGTGGTGGCCTCAGCCTCACCACCGGCAGAGATGGTATCTCCCAAGTAGCACAACTTGTCCAGCATTTCCATTGCCTCATTGCCAAAGTTAACACTCTCGAGCCGGTCATTGAACACAAGCTCACCCTTGCATATTATGCATACAAGTTTCTCAACTTCGGACTATTTCCTCGGTAGAGGTCCCTTTACTCTAGTGCAGCAGCGCTTCTTCCCGTGGTGTACCAAGCAGCGGCAGACTGTATTGAGTTCGCGCCCACTCCGTTTCTACATACTGCGCATTTACACCACATTTATTTTACCCTTCTATGTACTAATCTAATTTGTAAAACCTTGGTTTTGTTTATATTAACTGTTAATCCTATTATGAAGAATTATACAGTATGTATAAATTATAATAAAAATAATTATACAAATATTAAACAAAATAGTAATAGCAACACAAACAATGAGGAAGACCAATGATAAAACCAATACAAACATGGAAAAGCAAGACAGATTCGGTGATAAAGTGGAAGGTTGCATGGAAAAGGAAAGGAGGAATAAATGGGTAAACAGAAGGTGGAGGGAAAGAAGAAATTAGAGAAGGAGGAGGATTAGAAGAATGAGGAAGATCAAGAGGAGGAAAGGTGTAGGAGAACGGGACTAGAATAACAAAACAAAACAAAAATAGCAAAAGGAGGAGGAAGAAGGAATAGGTAAGGAAGAAAAGGAGGAGGGGAAAGAGGAAGAAGACGAGCAAGAGGAGGAGGAGGAGGAGGAGGGGACGAAGAGGTGCTAGAGACTGGAACGAAATTTAAAGGTGAAGGCTTGGAGATTAACAATGACAATGAAGACGAGAGGAAACTCAATGCTTTACAACAGACAAACTATTTGCACCCAAACTAAACCCGGTGTCACACGAGCTCTTTTTTCTGGCAATTGTAATCTGACGTCTTCCTAAGTAAAATTATATATTATTCAAGTCTCTTCAAATCATGTACAGTAAATCTAGTTGTCGATTCCAATGCTAAAGTAACAGAAGCTAGCATCAGAAAAACGTGCTCATCGAAAATTGACGGAAAAAGAACTCGTGTGACATCACCTTATATTGGACATTCGGTAGAGTGCATGCCTCCGCCACAACAAGCTATATTTAGTGCTCGATCATGTTTTAGATTATGGTGCTACTGTATGTGATACCTACTGTATATCCACACTACAACAGCAATGCTATGAAAAGGTACCGGTATATAACATAATTTGGTATACTAATAGTGATATACTTCTCTCTTCATAATTATATCAGATAGGTTTAAGAATACCAATGTAGCTATGTTGGGGCGTTTTAATTATCCTTTAATTGACCACTTACGAGTTTCAAGCTATAAGGAAGTTGGAGCTGTAGACATCGATAATAAACATAATTACCAGCTAAAATACGGTCGTAGTACATTAATGATCAGATTCATCCAAATTGATCATACTTTCTGTCCATCAAAACGGTTTATTATTATTTTATATCTGTTTGATGACGATGTTTCCGGCTCCAACATCCTCATAGCCTGAATTAACCTTCCAACCTAGTCTGTATCACCAGGTATGCTACATAATACATATTACGTTGTGCTATCCGTAGTTGACAGCTTATCTGTTTTCACCATTTTGCATATATTCATATTACTTGGACACCTTTTGCTTTATTGTAATTGATATATGCAATGATTAATTCAAAGCTACATAGAAAATTCCGCTATTCATATAATCTCGATTCATTTGCTCGCTTGATCTAGTTTAAGGGGTGGATATGCACTTCAAATTGCAACTATTCTTTCACGAAATTTTACTCGGCTCTCCATTGGGCCAACTAATATACCTTCAGCAGTGTTGATCTATATTGTTAATCTTGTTCTACCTCAGTGGAGAGCTGCACGAACTGAATTATAGCTCAGACTACAGTGGGCGAGGGTAAAATATCAAATACATTACTTACAAGACAAGAGGAAATCCCCCAAAAAATGAAAACAAAAACAAATGAGGATAAGGGATCTCCATAAACATAAACAACAAATTATAATACATAGAAGTAAAAAACGGCTTTGCGATTCGCCTTGCTCTCTCTCTCTCTCTACACACACACACACACACACACACACACACACATACACAGCCAACGAATATTTATGCATAAATAGACCATTATTTGTTGTCTTCCTCATGTTATCTTCCATATTTCCTACCCTTCCTATTATCTCCGTACTTCTAATACAAAAAACCCACATTTGTTTATGTTGTTTGTGTTCTTCTCATGTGTTGCTATTTATATGCTTTCTGTTCTCCTATACTTTCTTTATCTTCGTTCATTATTGATTGTCTACATCTAATATTTGTCAGTTTTGTATTCCTTTTCCTCTTCGTTATTTACCTGTTCATCTTATACAGTTGTCCATTATATATATTTGTTTATATATATATATATATATATATGTATATTTTGTTTACACTTTTGTTCGGTCAAATATCTCATTGACCCTCTTCCCTCGTTTACTTCTTTCCATGTCATATCTTCGCTTTTTTTTTTTTTTTTTTTTTTAAGAGACAATGAACGGAGGAAGGAAAAACACAGATAAAACAAAAAGGTCCATGTGCCTAAAGGCATCCTCCATTCATAAAATGTTTGTAACAACTGGATTTAAACATTTGTAGATTGTAAGTTTGTGGAAAGCAATTCGAGGGAAGTGAATTCCAAAGAGTAGTAGTTCTGGGGATAAATGAATTCTGATAAGCAGAAGTTCTGCATTGTGGAGGAGAAAGTGTAAATTCATGGGCGCTCTCAGCTGCCCTAGTTCTACGGGGAAAGATGTGGAGAGGCGGCACAATTGAAGCAAGTTCCTCGGAACAATTGCTGTGAAAATATCTGTAGAATAATGCAAGGGATGCAACGTTTCTTCGTATGGATAATGTAGGAAGGTCCTGTGTGATTGCAGGGTTATTGATTAATCTAATAGCTTTATTTTGAATTTTGTCCAACTGCCTCAATGCAACCACTCCACTTCCACCCCACAGAGGTGAACAGTAATCCATCTGAGAACGCACATGACTTTTATATATCACGGCCAACTGCTCGTCAGTGAAGAATTCTCGAACTCTGTACAGGAGTCCCATTTTTTTAGAGGCATTCTTAGCAATGCTTCTAACATAATGTGTTTAGTCTTCTTTTATCCACACATCCAATTTTAACTCCTTTTTCCCTTTAACTGTTTCCTATTATCTCTCTTCCCTCTTTCTATCTTGTTTTGCAATATATTTTTATTTTTATTTTGGTGCGGCCAAGGGATAAGTCTGAACCTGTTAGGGAACTTGCCGGAAGAGACATAAAAAGGAGAGAGAGAGAGAGAGAGAGAGAGAGAGAGAGAGAGAGAGAGAGAGAGAGAGAGAGAGAGAGAGAAAGAGAGAGAGAGACACAGACAGACAGAGAGAGACATAGACAGAGAGAGAGAGTAGAGAGTGAGTAGAGTGAGATATTTACATATATTTACATAGTTACACTGGCCAACCAGACCTTACGATCCAATCGAGGTGGTCAGGACTTAATTTTAGTAGAGATGGCATATCCGATAGAAAAGGAAAGTTGTAGGAAAGGATAGAAAAGAAAAAGGCTCTCTCCCCACCCTCCGTTCCCTCTGGCCTTTACCTTATATGTAAAAGTTGGAAGTGATTAACCTTGCTGGGCTTCGAAATCCCCTGAAGGGATTAACAGGAAAGATTGGAAAAAAGAAAGGAAAATGTATGCAACCCTTCGAGAGAGAGAGAGAGAGAGAGAGCTGTTGTGAAGAAATAGGGGGCGAGGAGTGTATGATGGGAAGAGGGGGGAATCAGACAACAAGATTAATGATTCGAGAGAGAGAGAGAGAGAGAGAGAGAGAGCTCACAGATCCTGTGGGCCCTGAGAGGGCCGTCTTGATTTACTTTTGACATTTCTTTGCAATGCTTAATAGATGAACAGGATAGCAAAGTAGGCTCCCTCCCTACCCACCGATAGCTCAGACTACTTGATATTAAAAGTTGGAAGAAGTACCCCAACAGCTCACTGGAAAAAGCTTCTGGAAAAATTATAGTTCAATCTGAAAAAGAAGACTATAATTTACTACCTCAAAATTAATGATGTACTAATGTATATACATGGGATTATACAACGAATAATGGTTAAGATAAACTAATAGCATAAATATATTTGGAAGCATAATTATGTACTGGAACCAGAGTTACAAAGAGATGAAACAGTTAACATTTCTAAGACCTTGCTGTCTATTTAAATCAAAGTACACTCAAAGAACATATGTATAGTTCAATACACTTATTGCAAAGTCAAAGTTAGAAGTCAAAGTTTTCATTAGACAAATCCTACGCTGTTAAAACCCTCTAATAATTGCCGGAATTCAATGAAAACAAAGTCATCGGTACTGAATGGCTTAAGGGGCTAGTCCTCGATCATTGACGAAGAATAAATAGTTTTATTTTCTGGTACCAAATGAAAATACTGACTAAGTTTTTCCTATAGGCTACATCACTTATTTTTATTTTTTTTAGAAATCATACGAACATACAGACGGACAAATGGACAGACAATTAAGGGGGGATGGGTTGGTATTGTGGTCCCCCTTCTTCCTCATGGGATTAGCCCCATTAGTTTTCAAATTTTATGACGTCCGGCCCATTAGTTTGACGATTTTAAGACTTTTCTCCCCATTTCGTTGTCAATATAAAAAAAATTGCGTCATTTAGGTGTCGACTTTTTCTGGCGAGCGATAGCGAGCATGTAATTAAGGAGGAACCAGCCTTCGGCCAGGAAATGTTTCTATCGAAAAATGTACACATTTTTTACAGCTTGATAGAGGTCTAGGGTGGACACTAAGACAATTATAAATACATATATATATAAATTAACAAATATATACGCCCCCCTCCCCCCTAAAGCAGACAGCGACGATCACATAATCTCCTCATACTTCATTTGGCGGAGATAACTTAGGCTTGCGGCAGCGAACAGTGCGGTACACTTTGTTGGAAATACAGCTGCTATACCCTGTTCCAAGTAGGTAAGCCAGAAATCCTAAACCCAAACCTCTGTAGCTCAAAAAGGGCTAGAGCAAATGGACCGTAAATTTCCAAACTAATTCTCTATCTGACCCTTCCCAAATGGTAAACATATTAGCGTGATTACTCTAGTCGTTTCTGAATTATAGAGGTTAATTAGCAAGAGTTATGGCCTACTTATTGAAACAGGGTGTAGTTCTCTGACCATAGACACCAGGAAATCTTTTCAGCCGTGTAGGGACGTACCTGAAAAGTAAACACGAAAACCAAATAGAGGTACACAGTAGACGATGTGGAAGAGGGAGTTGTTACTTAAGGGGGGATGGGCGAATTTACTTGTTCATTTATGTATGGTTTTATTTTATTTTTTTAATTTGCTCCCTAGACCTTCATCAAGCTTCTCCCCCCACCCCCCCTCCCCTCCCAAAGACCTTCCTTCAAGATAAATTTGTTCCCGGCCAAAGGCCGTTTCCTCTTAAATCAAAGGCTCGCTATCGCTCGCCAGGAAAAAAATCGACACCTAAATGACACGAACAGTTATAATATTGACAAGGAAATGGGAGGAAAGGTCTTAACATCGTCAACATTAATGGGTCAAACGTCTTAAAATCTGAAAACTAATAGGGCTAAACATGTGGAAGAAGGGAGACCAGAAACACGACCTATCTCTCCCTAACATGAGCGAACCGGCTTATACCGCACAGTTTCCTACATAAAGTTCGGTTCTTACACGTCATCTTATACATGTAAACAAAGTGGGTGTGATTAAACTAAACGTACAGTTTCTTGAAGAAGTAGTTAACCTCTCCTGTACTGGCGACGCCCTTTTTATTTTATTCTTGCTATATTTAGACGCTTTTGTGCAGTTTGAGAATGATCTGTGATAGTAAAAGGGGTTAAGTGAGATGGTTCGAAGCCTCTTAATTGCTGGAGGCCCTTTATAAACTAAACACAAGCGTCTAATAGTGTCCAGAATATAATGAAAAGGACGTCACCGGTACTGAATGGGTTAATGAATCTGATTAGTTACCGGATTTATTATAACAAACTACCGTGATCTTATATATGGAAGTATAATTATATATGTGTGGAAATTAATAGTACAGTTTGTTATGCAGTCAACTGAATCACAACAAACTACCGCAGGATCATATTTACGGAAGCATAATTGTCAGTGTGTATGAATTAAGGGGAGATGGGCCGTTTTGCTGGTCCCCCTTCTTCCTCATGTTTAGCTCTATTGGTTTTCAGATTAGAAGACGTTCGGCCCATTAGTTTGTCGATTGTATGACTTTTCGCCCCATTTCTTTTCACTATTAAGACCGTTCGTGCTATTTAGGTGTCGATGTTTTTACTGAGGAACGATAATGAGCCTGTAATTTTGGAAGAACCGAAAAATGTACACATTAAGCTACAAGGGGGATCTAATGGGTGTTTTTTTAAGTTTGATGGAGGTCTAGGGAGGAAACTAACAAAAATAATGAATACATGAAATAACAAACGACTGAAAAGTGAACCATCGATCCCCTCTTAAGGATTTGGTTTGCTGAGCAGTCGTTAACTCATGATTAGTCAACTGCTTTATAACGACCTATAGCCTTGTAATTCACTCACACTAATTTTACTTTCATAATATAATTAAACAATATATATATATATATATGTAGAGACTGTTCACGAAGGTGGTGTAAGGGGAAATGGATGAAACAGGTGAGCTAAGAGATTCACCCATTCTGTACCGGCGACGTCTTTATAATTGTCTTCTTGATATATTTAGACGGTTTTGTGCAGTTTAAGAAGGATGTGTGTCAATAAAACTCGTTAAGTGAGAAAGTTCGAAGCCCTCTAATTTCCGGAGGCCCTTTTTAAACTGAATACAATCGTCTAATAGTAGCAGGAATGAAATTAAATAGACGTCGTCGGTCCAGAATGGGTTAAAGGTCGCAAGGTTCACCATTTGTTTCGTTACCTGGCATTAGGGATGTGTGTGTGTGTGTGTGAGAGAGTGAGAGTGTGTCTGTGTGTGTGTGTGTGTATGTATGTATGTGTGTGTGTGTGTGTGTGTATTTACCTAATTGTATTTACCAAATTGTAGTATACAGGAGTTGATATTTTAGACTCTTATTGTCCCGCTTCCTGAGTTACATTTGTCTAACATTGCTTTGCTCTGTGTGTGTGTGTGTGTGTGTGTTACTCAGTTACTTGTTCGTCAAGGGGAATCCACGCAATGCGAGCTAAGCTCATTATTATCGCGCCTCCTTAACTGGGAATGTATTGCGTGAAATGCATGTTAAGTGTTTTATGTACTGTTGGAATGGCTGTGGATGTGTGTGTAGTCTATATTTAGCCAATTGGCGACATCGGAAACGAAGGCATAGGGTGGATCTGTATGGTACCATTCTCACTATAGACGGTACCGTCTCGCCCGAAGGCTTAGGTAGCCATCAGCTTAGGTGAACCATATGATACCCACCTCGCCTTGTACCATTTTTGCCAACCCCAGATGGGACGTCACAATGTCGTCCACTTATTCCAGGTACCTATTTACAGCTAGGTGAACTGAGGCTAACACATGAAAGGAGACAAGCCCAATTTGTCTCTGCCGGGCCGGGGATTGAACCCCCGACCCCTCGTGCGTGAGACGAGAGCTCTGCCTACTAGGCTACGGGCTGTGTGTGTGTGTGTTTTCCTAGGCCACGTAAGCTGTTCTTGTAAGTCTATTAGCATTATTAGATGACATTAGGCTTATTGGCTTAAGGGGGAGGTAGTCGCTTTTCTGGACCCCCTTCCCCCTTATGTTTAGCATATTAGTTTTTGAGATTTTAAGAAGTTCGTTCCATTAGTTTATCGATTTTGAGACCTTTCGCCCCATTTCTATGCCAATATTAAGACCTTTCGTGTCATTTAGGAATCTATTTTTTCCTGGCGAGCGATAGCCAGCCTCTAGTTTTAGAAGGAATGGGCCTTCGGCCGGGACATTGTTCTACTGAAAAATTTACAAATTTACCTTGAAAGGGGTCTAGGGGGTGTTTTCTTAAGCTTGATGGAGGTCTAGCGAGGAAACTAAATAATACATTGATAAATAAATACTTAAGCCAAAAAAACAAGCACTACTCCCTTAATCGTACTGCATACAACATATTATTTGTTAACGGTTTCATAATAATGGCGATATTTTACATGTTATTCTAGTCTACCATTAAGGTGCTTTTACATGTTATTCTAGTCTACCATTAAGGTGCTTTTTTTTGCTTCGGAAGAAACTCTAGTAAACAAAGGGGCTGAAATATATCTCAAATAATACCTTTGACTCTCACAAACCCTTTCTAAGCCTTTTTAAATCGTCTAATACTAAGTAAAATATAATGAAAGAATGCGTTATGATATAGCCTTGGTTAAAAAATATACAGTATGTCCCCATCTACTATAGCCCGTTCATTAATAGCTAAGCCAGCTATTGTAAATCCTAGCCTCTGTAACTCAAAACGGGCTGGATCAAATGGGCTGTAATTGTTCAACCCTATTCCTTGGTGACCCTTCCTAAATGGTAGAAATATTAGCTCGATTACTCTAGTTCTAGTCGTTTAAGGGGAGGTTTTAATGTCTTCCCTAAATTTCCATCAAGCTTAAAATTACACCCGCTAGACCCCCTTTCAAGATAAATATGTACATGTTTCGGTAGAAAAATGTCCCAACCGAAATCCGGTTCCTCTTAAAGTACAGGCTCGCTTTCGCTCGCCAGGAAAACATCGACAGCTAAATGGCACAATAGGTCTTAACATTAACAGTTATGGGGCGAAAGTTCTTAAAATCGCTAAGTTAATCGGGTGAACGTCTTACATTTCAAAAGCAATGGGGCTAAACGTGAGGGAGAAAGGGGTTCAAAAAAATCCCTCAAGTTGAAATCTCCCTATTAAGAGCTATATAGTGGTTAGTGGTCCATATGTATAGCCTACCTGTAATGAATGGACTATTATTAAAAAAAGAAAATATATATATATATATATATATATATATATACCTGTATATATATATATAATATATATCTATATATAGATATATATAGATATATATATATATATATATATATATATATATTGTATATATCAGCATATATATATATATATATATATATATATATATCTATATATATATATATATATATCTATATATATAGATATATATATATATATATATATATACGCTACAATAAATCATAAAATTAAACCCCAAAGACGGTCCATAATTCCAAGCCTACGTTCATAAAAGTATTCATTATGCATCCGGTTGGGGAAAACAAAAACAAAGATTCCCTAAAAAGCTGGCGTAATCGAAAAAGTTAATCCGGCCGATAATAGCGAACCGTAGTATTAATTAACATATATTAGGGGCCCGGCAGAATGTGGCTTGTGTTTTTATGCAGCCAAGATGGGAGAGAGTTTTAGATGGGACAGTAGCATCATCACGTTAGTCTGTGTTATATTAGTAGTAGGTGAAGATAGGTATTCCTTATGCTGACATTTATTTTTATGGATGCCTTTCTGCACGTTGATTGTTTTCTAATTTTCACTCTGGCTAGCATCAGGCGCTTTTATTAAGCTTAAGCCGGTATCACACGCGCGTTTTTCCCCTCAACATTTATCCTTAACACTGGTCTGGCAGCTTATGAGGTCAACATTTTACATATTTCGGCTACCTAATTTAAATTCATCTATCATCACTCTAGTTTCCGATACCAGTGCAAAATATTCCAGAAATGTTGCCAGAAAAATGTTGACTATAAAAGCTCACATGTGATACCGGCTTTAGGATTAATGTTAACCCATATAGTCCCGGTGACCCAGTTCCTTTATATTGTGTCAAATAGTTGACGATTGTTTCAGATTAGAAAGGACCTCTACCAATAATATGGCTTCAAACTAGCTCAATCAACCTTTTTAACTACTGCAGATCCTTCCTACGCCGCACAATATCGCCTAAATTTAGCTAGAATATAATATAACACACGTCGCTGGTACTCAAAGGGTTAAGGAAATGCATTTGAATTATCCCTAGTACCGCAGATCCTTTTTAAACTATATACAATCGTTTAATACTAGGAATTATATTATGGAAAACTTATCAACTCTGGTTTGGTATCGCCCCCTACCCCCAGCAATGATGGCGTTCTTAGTGTGGGAGCCCCAAAGGGGCTCACACACTAAGAACGCAATCGTTCTGGGGGCGAAAACATCTCGCTACGTATTTGCTAGGTTAAGTTAGTTCAGTTGGCATTAGAAGTTATGGTAGTAATATTTGGATTGATGGTGATAGTAGTGATAATGGTGATAATAGTAGTGATGATGGTTGTAGTTGTATTGATGATGATGACAGTATGATGATATGACAGTAGTAGATATGATGGTGACAGTAGTAGTAATGATGGTCATAATAGTAGTGATGATGGTGACAAGTAATGATGATAATTGTAGTGATAATAATGACAGTAGTGATGATGGTAGTTACGATGGTGTGAGTATTAGTGAGGATGGTTAAATTTGTAGTGATGATGACAATAGTTGTGGTGATGAAGATCATAGTAATGGTGATGATGGCAGTAGTAATGATGATGGTGACAGTAGGATAAATGATGGTAATATTTGTGACATTTGTAATGATGATGGTTATAGTAGTAGTGATGATGTTAACAGTAGTAATGATGATTGTAAGATGGTGGTGATGATATTAGTAATGATGGTTGATAGTTGTAGTATCAATGATGATAGTAGTGATTAAGATGGTAGTGACAATGGACAGAGATGATGGTGAGAGTAGTAGTGATGATAATCATAGTAATGGTGATGACAGTACTTGTGATGATTGTGGCAGTTGTATTGATGATGGCAGTAGTAGTGATTATGTTGATTGTGATTGATGATGGTATTAGTAGTGATGATGGTAACCCATCGCAGAGTTGGGTATGCCGTTTTGATGTTGGGCAAAACGGCACGTCTACTTTATTTATATGCTAAAAGGGTTAAATACAGGACAAAGAAGACCATGATTTATACTCATTCTATAATAATTCAAATCAAATTATATATAGCAATTCCTGGCACGGTTTATATGTACAGTCACTCATAACATTTCATGGACCTTACCTATTTCTACATATGTAAGTATATCTCTGGAACCGAAGTGATATAGCCTATATAGTGTTATATACCTTAACTACAAAACTATGCAAACTATTTATGGAAAAGCAAGTTCCATCCAACAAGTAGTGCAGATTGTTACAATCAACTCTGCGTAAGCAGAGTTTGGTATCACCCCCCCCCCCCCCCCCTATAGTGGGTAATACACAAAACAAAAATCTGTCGTCGTCGTCGTCGTCGTCGTCGTCCGTCTGTCTCGGAACTCCTCCTAGACCGTTGGACGGATTTTCACCAAATTTCACACGAACATTTGTTGTGTGAATGCGAATGTCAGTCAAAAAAGATTTTTTGAATGTATGCAATAGTTATGATTTTAGGTCCAAAATATAATTTTACCCCCCCCCCCCCCCCTACCCAGTAATGGTGGCGTTCTGGGAGCGAAAACATCTCGCTATGCATTTGCTAGGTTAAATCAGTTTAGTTGCCATTAGACGTGATGGTAGTAATATTTGGATTTATGGTCATAGTAGTGATAATGGTGATAATAGTTGTGATGATGGTTGTAGTTGTATTGATGATGATGACAGTGGTGATGTTGATGACAGTAGTAGATATGATGGTGACAGTACTAGTAGTAGTAATGATGGTCATAATAGTAGTGATGATGGTGACAAGTAATGATGATAGTTGTAGTGATAATAATGACAGTTGTGATGATGGTAGTGACGATGGTGTGAGTATTAGTGATGATGGTGAGTAGTAGGGAGGATGGTGAAATTTGTAGTGATGACAATAGTTGTGGTGATGAAGATCATTGTAATGGTGATGGTGGCAGTAGTAGTGATGATGGTGACAGTAGGATAAATGAAGGTAATATTTGTGACAGTAGTAATGATGATGGTTATAGTAGTAGTGATGATGTTAACAGTAGTAATGATTTTAAGATGATGATGATATTAGTAATGATGGTTGATAGTTGTATTATCAATGATGATAGTAGTGATTAAGATGCTAGTGACAATGGACAGTGGTGATGATGACAGTAGTCGTGATGATTGTGGCAGTTGTAGTGATGATGGCATTAGTAGTGATTATGGTGATTGTGATTGATGATGGTATTAGTAGTGATGGTAACCGATCGCAGAGTGGGGTATGCCGTTTTGATTTTGGGCAAAACGGCACGTCTACTTTATTGCATAAAGACAATCATAGGGAAGGGGGGGAGGGGGTGTACACAAATGTTGATAAGTGACTGTGCCGAGTAGTAGCATTATGTTTTTTGTTTTGTTTTTTCTATGTGATTGAGGGAGACAAAAGGCAGAACTGCCATACAAGGGTGGGGGTGTAAACAAATGTTGATAAATGACTGTGCCGAGTAGTAGCATTATGTTTTTTTTTTTTTTTTTTTTCTATGTGATTGAGGGAGGCAAAAGGCAGAACTGCCTATAGCGAGTGCCTCCCCCATAGTTGAAAGAGTGACAGGGCCAAAATCAAGGGATGTTCGAGCCAAAATGCCTGGACACACAGAGTTTGAAGCAATTTAAGTCATAGGAAGAGGAAAAGACTGATTCTGGGAGAGAGTTCCAGAGCTCAGCTGTGCTGTTGTTGAGTAGAAGAAAGTTTGAGAGTAAAGTTTCACTCTTGGGTTGGAGAGTTGCACAGAGTAGGGGTGGGATTGAGTTGCAAGACGGGTACCACGTGCCCTACGTAAAGGAGGTGGTATACACTGGGAAAGCTCTGAGGAACACTGATTATCAACTCTGCGTAGGCAGAGTTTGGTATCGCCCCCCCCCCCCCCCCCCGTATAGTGGGTACCACACAAAAAAAATGTCTGTCGTCGTCGTCGTCCGTCTGTCTCGGAACTCCTCCTAGACCGTTGGACGGATTTTCACCAAATTCAGAGTTTGGCATCACCCCCCCCGTATAGCCTAGTGGGTACCACACGAAATAAATGTCTGTCGTCGTCGTCGTCGTCGTCGTCATCCGCCTGTCTCGGAACTCCTGCTAGACCGTTGGACGGATTTTAACCAAATTTCACACGAACATTTGTTGCGTGAATGCAAAAGTCAGTCAAAAAAGATTTTTTTAATTTATGCAATAGTTATGATTTTAGGTCCAAAATATGGTTTTACCAAGCCCCCCACCCCCCACCCCCCTCCCCCTCACCCAGCAATGATGGCATTCTTAGTGTGTGAGCCCCGAAGGTGCTCACACACTAAGAACGCATTCGTTCTGGGGGCGAAAACATCTCGCTACGTATTTGCTAGGTTAAGTTAGTTTAGTTGGCATTAGAAGTGATGGTAGTAATAGTGGGATTGATGGTGATAGTAGTGATGATGGTGATAATAGTAGTGATGATGGTTGTAGTTGTATTGATGATGTTGACAGTAGTGATGATGATGACAGTAGTAGATATGATGGTGACAGTACTAGTAGTAGTGATTATGGTTATAATAGTAGTGATGATGGTGACAAGTAATGATAGTTGTAGTGATAATAATAACAGTAGTGATGATGGAAGTGACGATGGTGTGAGTTTTAGTGATGGTGAGTAGTAGTGATGATGGTGACAGTTGTAGTGATGATGAAGATCATAGTAATGGTGATGATGGTGACAGTAGGATACATGATGGTAATACTTGTGACAGTAGTAATGATGATGGTTATAGTAGTAGTGATGATGTTAACAGTAGTAATGATGATTGTAAGATGGTGGTGATGATAGTAGTAATGCTGGTTGATAGTTGTAGTATCAATGCTAGTAGTGATTAAGATGGTTGTGACAATGGTGACAGTAGTAGTGATGATGGTGAGAGTAGTAGTGATGATTGTAATTGTAGTAGTGATGATGATCATAGTAATGGTGATGATGACAGTAGTCGTGATGAAGGAAGTAGTAGTGATGATGGTAACCCATCGCAGAGTTGGGTATGCCGTTTTGATTTTGGGCAAAACAGCACGTCTACTTTATTATAGTAGCGATAGAATAGCGAGAGAGATGCAACATTGCGGCGGACAGAGAGAGATTGCAGAGAGTTAGTGAGTGGACGGGAGTTAATGATACGAAAGGCCTTCCTTTCAACTTTGTCTAGGAGAGCGGTGTGAGAGGATCCTCCCCACACATGTGAACAATGCTCAATACAAGGACGCACTATGCCCCTGTACAGAGCAAGAAGCAATGCAGGAGAAAAGAACCCCCTAAGGCGGTTGAGCACACCCAGCTTCTGGGAGGCTGCCTTAGCAAGACTGGTAATATGGTCCTTCCAACTGAGAGCAGAAGAAAAAGAGACACCAATAATATTGAGAGAAGATGAAGGATTGATTTTTGTATTGTTGAAGAATAAGGGATAGTCCGCTGGGAGATCCTGACGGGTAGATAGATGGAGAAATTGGGTTTTGGAAGCATTAAAAGTAACAAGGTTTTCTCTGCCCCAATTGGAGATAGTATTTAGATCAGAATTTAAGAGTTCTATGGCTTCATTACGTTTGTCATTGAGGGATTGCTGGCTGGGGCGTTTTGAAAAACTAAGGGAGTAGTAGGCTTGTTCTCTAATATATACCACATTTAACGTAGTACAGCTGTATCTCTCTCTATCTCTTTCTCTCTCTCTCTCCCTTACTCCCGGGTTAGCTATCTCTACTAAAATTAAGTCCTGACCACCTTGCTATGATCGTAAGGTCTGTGTGGGCAGTGTATCCATGTAAATCTATGTAAATATATATCTCTCACACACACAATTAATTATTCACGTATGGTATGGAATTATAAACCGGATAATCCTTGCTAATGAGATCACCATATGTATGTTTTGTGTAATGTTTATTATGCAGGGTTTTAGTAGAGACGGATTGTATTGACTAGATAAAGAGGGACTTTTTATGATGTTGGTATATCATTATAGGTACATAATGTTTCTTCTCTCTCTCTCTCTCTCTCTCTGTCTAATCACCATAAGTACACTAAGTGAAAATATAACCTACGGCCGTTTTGTGTGTGTGTGTGTGTATAATAATAATAATAATAATAAAGTAGATGTGCCGTTTTGCCCAAAATCAAAACGGCATACCCAACTCTGCGATGGGTTACCATCATCACTACTAATACCATCATCAATCACAATCAACATAATCACTACTACTGCCATCATCACTACAACTGCCACAATTATCACGAGTACTGTCATCATCACCATTACTATGATCATCATCACTACTACAATTACAATTATCACTACTACTCTCACCATAATCACTGTCCATTGTAACTAGCATCTTAATCACTACTATCATCATTGATACTACAACTATCAACCATCATTACTAATATCATCACCACCATCTTACAATCATCATTACTACTGTTAATATCATCACTACTACTATAACCATCATCATTACTACTGTCACAAATATTACCATAATTTATTCTACTCTCACCATAATAACTACTACTGCCATCATCACCATTACTATGAACTTCATCACCACAACTATCGTCATCATCACTACAAATTTCACCATCCTCACTACTACTCACCATCATCACTAATACTCACACCATCGTCACTACCATCATCACTACTGTCATTATTATCACTACAACTATCATCATTACTTGTCACCATCATCACTACTATTATGACCATCATTACTACTACTGTCACCATCATATCTACTACTGTCATCGTCATCAATACAACTACAACCATCATCACTACAATTATCACCATTATCACTAATATCACACACCATAAATCCAAATATTACTACCATCACTTCTAATGCCAACTAAACTAACTTAACCTAGCAAATACGTAGTGAGATGTTTTCGCTCCCAGAACGCCATCATTGCTGGGGGAGGGGGGGTGGGGGGGGAACCATATTTTGGACCTAAAATCATAACTATTGCATAAATTCAAAAAATCTGTTTTGACTGACGTTTGCATTCACGCAACAAATGTTTGTGTGAAATTTGGTGAAAATCCGTCCAACGGTCTAGGAGGAGTTCCGAGACAGACGGACGACGACGACGACGACGACGACAGATATTGTTTTCGTGTGGTACCCACTATACGGGGGGGCGATGCCAAACTCTGCTTACGCAGAGTTGATAATCGCTTTATATGTGGGTGTGGGTGCTGTGTGTTACGCATTCGTCTACTATTCTCTATTTCATACCAATCCTCCGACGGTGTTTTATGTCTGTCATATGCGTCAGTGGTATATATTGCTATGGCCTTCTGCCAAAGTGCCTGTCTGTAAGCATATCTGTCTATAGCTGTCTATTGTGCCATGTCCGAGTTCTTTTGACGGTCTGACTATTTGCATTATAACATAATAACTCTCTCTCTCTCTCTCTCTCTCGTTTTGTCTGTATGTCTCTATTTCTCTCCCTCTTTCTCTCTCTCTCTCTCTGCCTAATCCAAAGTAATCCCGTGAGTACCATTACTCTCACACTTCATTCCGATTACCTCCACACAATTTTAATAAGCTTAGGAATAATCTCTCGTAGTCAACCAGCTAATTACGATCCCCCGGGACAGTGGTGAAATGGTGAAACAGTATTAGTTATTTCTGCTAACATTAATAACGCAATGTTTCAATGCATTCCATAATTATATTTAGTTTAGGGAATATAGCTCGCAATCAAGATGTTAAAATATATTCATTTTATGCAGACAATTTGCAGATGCGGGTATATATTTGTTCACTGAAGGTTTTATTTGTTGATCATACAAAAAAGTTAGATAATTATACGCAAGGAACCCAGCTGCTTACATATATTTTAACTTTTATTCCTAATCTATGTTATACGTTAAGTAGTGTGATTAATTTAAACCCAGACAAATTGCTTATTTTTAGAAACCCTGTGTGGATATTGACAAGTTACTCTATGCAAACCTGTGAATATAATACATGTTTCTCTTGGTATAATCCAAGTTAAAGGGGTACTACTCACTTGTTATGGACCCATTTCTCCCTCATGTTTAGCATATTAGTATTGATGTTTTAAGACGTTCGTTCAGTTAGTTTGGCGATTTTGAGACCATTCACCTCATTGTTATGTCAATATTAAAACCTATCGTGCCTTTTAGGTGTCGATTTTTTCCTGGCGGGTGATAGCGAGTGATAACGAATGATAGCGAAAAAATTTACACATTTATCTTGAAAGGGGGTCTAGGGGGTGTTTTCTAAGCTTGATGGAGGTCTAGCGAGGACACACAAACATAAATTAATAAATAGATATATAGACCAAAAATCAAGCACTACAAAGTGGCCACAGTAGACATATTTGGCGAACGCGAGAACAATGGTCCGGCCGCCACATCAATATCTGTCTCTCCACCTGATCTTACTGCATCCATCTTAATTAGGGGGGCGCCCGGTCATCCATCTCCACCGGGCGGGTCACTCAGGATTATGGAGGCGGGGGGGGGGGGGAAGAGAGAGAGGGAGAGGGAGGGAGAGAGGAGGGAGAGAAAGAAATAAAGAAAGATGGAGAGAAAGAAAGAAAGACAGACAGAAAGAAAGAAAGAAAGAGAGAAATAAAGACAGAGAGAGAGAGAGAGAGACGTGGGAGGAATTGTGAAGGATAACGAGTATTCACAGGTAATCCCAGTCACAAACAATCCTAAACTTCCTACTTTAATATCAGTATATGCTTTGATAACTTTAAGAACATTAATTAAAAACTAATATGTAAAATTCACAGCAATAAGTAAAATAATAAATGTAATGAAATAATAAATATGTTCATGAGTGGTATGACAAGAGGTTAAATCAAATGTCATTAATATAGACTTGTGATATGGTTATCTCTACGCTCTCAAACACTGGCTGTAAATGTCCACACCCAATTACAGGTAGACTCTTCCCAAATGATAGAAACGTCAAGTCGATTGCTTTCATTCATTTCGAGTTATAAGAAGGTAAGGGGTCAAGATTATTGTCAAGTTCGCTGGCGCTACCTATACCAATATACCCATAAATCATGTATACCTATATAATACCCTTTGTATACCCTTGCTATGTTAAAGGCAGATGGGCCGGTTTTCTAGACCCCCTTCTCCATCATGTTTAGCCCCATTAGTTTTCAGATTTTAGGATGCTTGCCCCATTAGTTTGTCGATTTTATGATCTTTCGCCCCATTTCTTTGTCAATATTAAGACCTTTTGTGCTATTTAGGTGTCGAATAGTTTTTACGGCGTACGATAGTGAGCCTATAATTTTGGAAGAATCGGCCTTCGGCCGGGCCATTTGTCTACCGAAAAATGTACAAATTAATCTAGAAGAAGGATCTAATGTTTTTGTTTGTTTAAGGTTGATGGGGGTCTAGGGAGGAAACTAAAATAAGAATACAAAGATACATAGATAAGCAAATAAATACGTCAATCCCCACTTAAAGTGTAGTCAAAGCCTACATGTGTTCGTTCGTATCTCACACTAGGCCTAAATGGTTCATCCGGCAGCTTATGGTCCGCATAATTCTCTCGCCTATTAGTATGCAAATACATACCGAACCTACAGTGTTAGGAACCGTTCTACAATATTCCTGTTCCAAGCTACACATGTTCTTTATTCAATTATTAATGTGTGTCTGTTTCAACTACAAAGTGTAAATTAATTATACACCTAATTACAATTGCGAACCACAATAAATCCTTGCATTAAACAATATATTGGTTTTTACTTTATTTTACTCAAAAGCGTTTATAAATCTATAACAATTCATCGAAAGATTTGTTATAGTATAAAAGCAAATATACAGTTAGCCTTAATTACGCTCAAGCTTTAAAGTTTCAATGATGATTTTGAATTTGAAAGTCTGTAACAAGTTATAATCGAAGGATTGCACTATGGACCGTAAGCATAACATTTGTTGATAGGCGTTATATATACCATCGCGATTAAAAGATATGTAATTGAGTGTGTATTGCAGAGGTAGAGGGCTTCCACTTTGCTGTGCGATAGAGAACCTGTAATATTATGAGTAACCAGCCTTTGCCCAAGACATTTTTCTACCGAAAAATTTACAAATTTATCTTGAAGGGAGGTCTAGTGGATGTTTTTTAAAGCTTGATGGAGGTCTATGGAGGAAAGCAAAAAATAACAAAAATATACAATATGCAAATAAATACGCCCATCTCCCCTTAAAGAAGCTGAGCATAACTTGACTATATGGTGTTTGTACCTACTGGTTGAAATGGTCTCTTGGTTGAGTTGTCCGAGCATCTTATTGGAGATACGCCAACTCAACCAGTAGACCATTTCAACCAGTAGCTCTCAACCAGTACCAAATTGACCAAAGCCAACTAAATCAGAGCTACAATGAAGTTCTAACCTTGCCTATCCTAATCTAGCAGCACTGTTTGAGTTGGTACTTGTAAAAAGCTACTGGTTGAAATGGTATCCAGTAGTTCTTTACCAGTACCAACTCAACCAGTAGACCATTTCAACCAGTAACTCTTTACCAGTACCAACTCAACCAGTGCTGCTATACTCTGTGTCTTTTCAGCTGACGATACATTGAATCCCTTAGCAGGTAGTGTCTCGATACTTAATGGATTAATATGAAACACTTTGTTTCTGCATCATAGTAAGACCAAGTTTATATATATTACACCATATTTCAATACAACATCTTCAAAATAACTGAACAATTGTGATGGGAACTTTGTATTTTACCGTCAGTTGAAAATAAACAATCTATAGGTTAGGATAGGCAAGGTGAAGTTACGTTAGAACTTCAATGTAGCTCTGATTTAGTTGGCTCTGGTCAATTTTGTACTGGTTGAGATCTACTGGTTGAAATGATCTCCTGGTTGAGTTTTCCGAGAACCGGCGTTTGATATTGTGTGGTAACTATGTGAAATTTATGAAAGTTGGAAATTACTTTTGTTCGAGACTGTACACTAAAATGTATCGTGCATGCGTGGCTGTCCGTAATTAAAATACGAATGTTACTATCATAATTACATTTCTTGAACATATCTACCTAAAATCAACATGAATTAATTGTTGTTTCGATTAATATAAACTAGAAGCTGAGTGTTCATGTTTTTATTTTTGTTAATATATATATATATATATATACTGCATATATTTGTTTGTATTATTATTATTATTATTATAATTATTATTATTATTATTATTATTATTATTATTATTATTTTTTTGAAGATGGTGATTATAAAACTGACGAGGATTTCTTTCGGGCCAGATCCAATTAACAAACAGCGTAGCCTCTCCTGAATATTGTCATTAATCAAGGAGGTCAGCCACTTTTCCCATGTTAATTATTCATGATTATTAGGCGGGCTTAATTGATTGGGTACGCTAATTAGTTTGGTGATATGTAAATCATTTCTGGGTCAGTGAACTCGGGACACAAAATAGTTGATGTAAATACAGTATCGAGTGAATATCTATGTATGTACAGCTATTGACAAATATTCGTGAGCTCTTGCAAATTTCCCTATGCAAATATATCCATTTAGAGTGATGTTCAGATCAAATCACATATATATCAACAAATACATGATATATACTTATGAACATATTTCAGATTTTATCTGAACATCAATCAAGATGGATATACTGTATGTGCATGAAGTAAATCTCAAGAGTGCACGAACATTTGTCAATAGCTGTACATGAAATGTGTGTCTATAAAATGACATATATATAACAAATGATATCAGATACGTAAAGGCTATTTGAATTAAAGTTAATAACTATGTAAGTACACATATTTATGAATATTACATACAATGAATATGCATACAAATTAGAAAAAAGTCCTGTACATGAACTGAAAAATATGTACTAAAAGTCTAGTAATACAAAACAAAAAAATCAATGTCTAAAATTGTGTGAAAAATACAACTATATAGTTGCTAAGTATAATTAACTCTGGATGTTATTCTTCTGGTAAATACAACTATATAGTTGCTAAGCATAATTAACTCTGGATGTTATTCTTCTGGTAAATACAACTATATAGTTGCTAAGCATAATTAACTCTGGATGTTATTCTTCTGGTAAATACAACTATATAGTTGCTAAGCATAATTAACTCTGGATGTTATTCTTCTGGTAAATACAACTATATAGTTGCTAAGCATAATTAACTCTGGATGTTATTCTTCTGGTAAATACAACTATATAGTTGCTAAGCATAATTAACTCTGGATGTTATTCTTCTGGTAAATACAACTATATAGTTGCTAAGCATAATTAACTCTGGATGTTATTCTTCTGGTAAATACAACTATATAGTTGCTAAGTATAATTAACTCTGGATGTTATTCTTCTGGTAAATACAACTATATAGTTGCTAAGTATAATTAACTCTGGATGTTATTCTTCTGGTAAAGAAACGAGTATATAATTTTAATTTGTTAAAGTATATAACTATTTTGGGAATCTTTATTTTCTATGTGGATGAGGGAGAAAAAAGCCATAACTGCCTTTGATGAGTGCCTCCCCAAGGGTTGAAAGAGTGACAGGGCCGAAATGCCTGGACACACGGAGTTTTAAGCTATTTAAGTCATAAAATGAGGGAATAATGGATTATTTCAAGAACATATATTGATAAAAATATATAGACACAATTAAAAGTTTGACAAATGCATTTCTCCACTTCAGTGGATCATCAGTGGCTTAAAATGTAGGACTGCATTTGGCAAACTTTTAATTGTGGCTACATATTATAATTTATATTTTTCTATCTATCTATCTATATACTCAGGCCCAATCTCCAGTTTTCCTTGTGTTTGTTTTATATATATTTATGTTCAATAATACTCAGATCCCACATTAGTTTCCATACAACTGGAGTCGATGCAAACCAATCCAGTCATGGTCTTATTGTTTTTGTAATCATTGCATGACTTTTGACAACCACTGTGGTGGATAAACGATTTTTTCCTGGTTTTTAATTTTTCTTGTATTGCATTTTAAACTACACCTTGTGAGTTTTTCCTTGCTACTTGTCTTGCTTATTGCATGTTTGTTTTATTATATATAATATATATATATATATATATATATATATATATATTATATATATATATATATATATATATACAGTATATATATATATATATATAGATATATATATATATATATATATATATATATATATATATATATATATATATATATATATATATATATATATATATATATATATATATATATTCTTTAATACATACGAGGTTGAAAGAAATGGCAATTTCTGCGTTGGAAATTTTATTATTCAAAGTTTCCAGGTCCCTGATGAGTTTTCGCTGGGTGGCAGGAAGTAGATGAAGGAGATGAGCAAAATTCATGGTGGTACAGGGTTACATAAATGTACATGATGATACAGGATATACGACGCGTTTCACTGGACAACCAGCATTATCAAGTAAGGAAGGAATGAAATAAAAGGTAAACAGGAAGGGTATATATAGAGGGTGGAGGATCAGAGGAGGAGGAAAACAGGGGGCAAAAGTCTGCTATTGGTGGAAGCGTAAACTAGGAGAGAGAAGGGGTTAACCGCTCCACGCATGCGCACTGGATGCGGGATGGTGGTCAGATGGTGGTCAGTAGGTGGGGTCGAAGCTGATTGGCTGCGTGTCGAGGGGCGTGGCCTAAGTTGTGTGGCGCCTGCAGAAGACGAAGCTGAAGGAGGTAGCGCGGGGGGCTGCGTCAAGGGCACCGGGGGGCGAGGAGGGGTGTTAGGTCCTGTAGGGTAGTGCCTTTTGGCAGAAGGAAGGATCTGAAGGTCCAGAGTTTGGTTGTTGATGTTGGGATGTAAGGCTTGGATATATAAGGAGATTACCTATACTCGAAGCTTTATATATCCAAGCCTTACATCCCAACATCAACAACCAAACTCTGGACCTTCAGATCCTTCCTTCTGCCAAAAGGCACTACCCTACAGGACCTAACACCCCTCCTCGCCCCCCGGTGCCCTTGACGCAGCCCCCCGCGCTACCTCCTTCAGCTTCGTCTTCTGCAGGCGCCACACAACTTAGGCCACGCCCCTCGACACGCAGCCAATCAGCTTCGACCCCACCTACTGACCACCATCCCGCATCCAGTGCGCATGCGTGGAGCGGTTAACCCCTTCTCTCTCCTAGTTTACGCTTCCACCAATAGCAGACTTTTGCCCCCTGTTTTCCTCCTCCTCTGATCCTCCACCCTCTATATATACCCTTCCTGTTTACCTTTTATTTCATTCCTTCCTTACTTGATAATGCTGGTTGTCCAGTGAAACGCGTCGTATATCCTGTATCATCATGTACATTTATGTAACCCTGTACCACCATGAATTTTGCTCATCTCCTTCATCTACTTCCTGCCACCCAGCGAAAACTCATCAGGGACCTGGAAACTTTGAATAATAAAATTTCCAACGCAGAAATTGCCATTTCTTTCAACCTCGTATGTATTAAAGAAAATTTATTACCTGGCTTTACTAACATATATATATATATATATATATATATATATATATATATACAGTATATATATATATATATATATATTTATATATATATGTAGTTTCTGACAAACAGTTAGGAGGGATTACATTACACCTCTCACACCATCAGTGTTCGGTATAGGCCTATAGTGCACCTGCATTATTTCTCTCCTCTTCTCTCTTTCTCTGGCTCGTATCCATTCGGCCCCATTCAGCCTACTGTTTTAAGACGTTTATCCCCATCCAGGTTTCGATTTCTTCCTGGCGAGAGATAGCGAGCCAGCATTGTATGGAAAAATCCGGCTTCGCCAGAGACATTTTTTTATCGAAAAATAAAAAAACTTTAGCCTGCTGGCAAAAACATTTGTTTAAGTATTCTGGCTCGGTACCGCTCGCTAGGAAAATATCGACACCTGGATGGGGATAAACGTCTTAAAACAGTAGGCTGAATAGGGCCAAATTAATACAACCCAGAGAGAGATAGAGCAAAAAAATACGATGTGGGCCCATTTAACAGATTCAAATTTTACTAAGTATTTTGTACACATTATTGGAAACAGGGAATATCATACATATTTCCATTTTTTTTTTTTTTTTACCTTTTCCCAACTAATTATTTTGTACACATTATTGGATACAGAAAATATCATACATATTATACCTTGTCCTTATATATTCAAACCATTCTTCCTGAAAGTCTTTAGCTTGCCTGTTTCTTTCCTCTAGATGTCCCCTTTGTTGCTGCCTCTTCTTTTTTCCTATCTCGTCCTTCTATTTACCTTCTATTGTTGTTCTAACTCTTGTTCCTTTTTTGGACTCTACTCGTGTGTACTGTCTAAATTGCTCTTCTGTACTTTGTTTCCATTCTGATAAAAAACAAAATATTTGTGCTTTTATAATTTATCCTCCCTGAAATATTCTGTATTCACCTTTTGTCTACGAACTTTTCTTTTTTCTGTTTGTTACTCATAAAATAATTTCTTCAATTTGCATTTACATCTGTGTTTTACGTTTTGCTTTGCTACCGTTTCTTCTTCTTCTACAAGCTTCTGTTTTGATGTTGTCTCTATTCTTGTGATTCAACCCTATCTTTTGTTGGTCGTTTTTCCTACTTTGTTAATTCCCCCGCTTCTAATGTTTTGCTTCCTACCCTGCATTATTATTTCCTCGTTTATGTTTTGTTTTCCAATACATTCTGCCTTTTCTGGGTTTATTCACAAGCTTCACTTTCTTATTTGGCCTCTACTATCATGCTATATTTTGTTATTCCCTTGCTTCCAAACTTGTGTTCAATGTTTTCCTGATGTATAGTTTTATCCTTCATTCCCATTCTCAAAAAAAAAAAAAAAAAAAAAAAAAATATATATATATATATATATATACGGTATATACAGTATATATATGGTATATATATACTGTATATATATATATTGTTTTCCTCTACTATGATTCTGCAAATCTGGCAAATTGACTACTTGCGAGCTTCGAGCTAAAGGGAAGCTGGAGGCGTAAATATCGATATTAAATACAAATGCAAATATAATGTAGCTTTATGATGGATAGAAAGTACGGTGAATTTGACTTGATGAACAAATAAATTGACTACAACCATATGTTTTGCTCGAAATTCTGCTAAATATCGATGTCTACAGCTCCAACTTCCTTATATCCGGAAACACGTTAGTGGTCAATTATCTCGTTTGGCTGTAATGGTTTGTCTCTCTCTAACCACTTCTGTCTTTTTAATTCTATTCTAGCAATATTTAGACGAATTTATGCAGCTTAAGACAGATATGTGGTAGTAAAAAGGGTTAAGTGAGATAGTTTGAAGCCTGCCGCATGATTGATCATTAGGCTCTTTATATACTGGTTAAAATCGTCTAAATATAGCTAGAATATATTTACAAACCTTTGCTTGTACAGAAGGGGTTAAAGGTCTTGTGTTTTCCTCTCTCGCCCTCTACCTCTTTGTTAAAGAAGCCTTGTGCTATTGGTTATGTTTTTGTGTCTTCGTTTCCATTTTGTTTTGTCTGCGTTTTCTTTTTTCTACAAACTTATCTTTCTTATTGTGTCTACTATTATACTAGAAATCTATATTTTCTTTATTCCTTTGCTTCTTATATTTCTCCAGCAATTTTGTCCTTTCTTGTATTTTTATTCTCCATTTCTTTTCTTTAAAACCCGGATGCTATACAAGTCTGTCTAAATATCGTATTTGTGCCTACATTGTTTTACTTTATCTAAGTTTCCCTCTCTCTGTCACTTTCTCGCCTCTTTTTTCAGCCTCTCCCTCTTCAACACAGATTCCTTGTCCTATCCATCATCCACCTCCCCTTATGCTTCGTAATTTTCTTCCTCCTCTTGTATCATATTTTCGCGCACTTCCGCTTCGTCATAGATTAAACTTTATTTGACGGATCGCCCTTCCTCTCTTATTCTTTTATTATATCCGTAATATATCTTTATAATTTGCTGTATTATTATTTTCTTGTTTATTTAACATTATGTGAACCTGTTGACTATTTCCTTGCATATAGTCTATCTGCCTATCACAACGTTTTAAGTTGCACATGGCCATCTATAGAACCACTCATTTAACTATTTTGACTTACTTTATTCTCCTTTAAGGGGATGACGTAATTTCCATCATACTCTGGGTACACGTAGACGATTTTACTTACTTTATAAACTACCTTTAGGACTCATAGGGGTATGTATATGATATAAATCAAACCTCGGAATAACATATAGGTCCTTCTTAAACTGCATAAAATCGTCTCGGTGAAGCCTGAATCAAAGGCAAAAAGTGTTCATCGTGCAGAAGGGGTTAAAGGTAACGGGACTCTGAAAGTCCTTTCGACCATTTATGCGGATGTGTTTGTGAATGTGGTTTTGTGCGCGCGCGTGTGTATATTCTAAACTTATGATATTATCCTGTAACATATTTGTATATAGCTTAGAGTTTGTTAAAAGACATTTATATGTGTGTTTGTGAAATTGTATTTGTGTCTGTGTATACACAATCGATGTATGAATGTATGAATGCTCTGCTTGTCGGCTGATATGATTTCAATTGGTAATTGATATCTATAGTAACCACCATCAGACAAGTACTTAGGTGTGTAACATAGAGGTGCCTTCTAAGAGAGTTAAACTCTCAAAGTGCTCAGCCAATATAACTATATATGTGTATAATCCATTTGTATATACATGTTTTGGCTAAAAAACAAAACAAATATATTATTATTAAATAATATATTTACGCGAAAGACTACCCCCCCCCCCCACCCCACCTCAACCCCAAACCCCCAGTATGTGTAAGAATGTGGTTGGCAATATTTTTCCATCTTGCCTCATTGCACAGCTAATGGTGAACAAGGTGTTGAATTCCGAGCAGTAAAGCCGATGTCACGCGAACAAGTTTGTTCGCATCAGAGCCGTGAGTTGGCTACAAGTTAGCATCTCATTTTGATTGATTTTGCTGTTTATTCGTGTATTTCATTATATTGTATAATTATGATTAGGAGTTCTAAAATACAAAATACAATGATAATGAAAACGTAAATCGTCAGGTAATGGATTCGATTTTAGCTACCCCCCCCCCCCCCCTTAAGGTGCGGTTACACATGCCCGAAAATTTTGCCATCCAAGCAAGTTTTGTCACCACTACGGGCAACTTTTCTGAGACTCAAAAACAAGTGGTTACACATGCAGGAAGAGAGCTGCTCGTAGCACTATCTCCCGTAGCCTACACTCTTTCGTTTTCATTTCGAAATTAATTGGTCTTAATTAGGCCGTTTTAGCTTCCCGTCACGCTATTAATACATCACAATCCCTATGATAAAGCTGAGCATATGTAAGTCAGTTGAAACAGCAGCACGCTCATGATTGGCTATGTTATCATTACCCCGATCATTTATTTATTATCTGTATTGTTCCTTATTTATTCATTAAACTAGATATGTTTAAGTAATTTTAATGATTACTTAATAAATTACAGTACTATCCGAATCTAAAGAGCTCTTAAAGAACACAGGAAACACAATAATAACGTATATATCATAAAGCAAGATAAAGCACAAGCAAGATAAAGATATGATAAACCAAGAAGTAAGCGAGAGAGAAGACTGGCTGGCGGGGGCTCACCCAGTTTAGCCAATCACAGGCCTTGCTTTATGTATTACACATTTAAAATAGGCAGTGTGACGTTAACCACTCCGTTAGAACCGCATGGCTTGTCCTATAGTGACTCGCTAGGATCGCCAGGGCAGTGGATGGGGCTACAGTTTATGTATTAGAGTGTGCTTTATTTTATATGAAAGCTCGTGTCATGGGCAGTCCAGAAAGGCTCTTTGTTTTCACCCATGTCAAGGCTTTATATATTTAATTGTAAAGTATATGTTTTATCATTAACACCTTAAGAGCGGCCTATGCGGTTTATTTATATGTACCGCCCAGCGGGGTGTTTTTAGCCAAAATAGGGCTGTTTACGTGATAATTTTCATGCCTAAATAAGACCCAGAACGTAAAACAAGTATCTATCCCTGAAAGGGCATAAACAGAGCTTTCGAATGACCATAACGATCCTTTTATGATGGCTAGTTTTCTTGCAATAACCGTGCAACGCGAGTGCAAAAAGCAGGTAATTAGCCACTTTCCCGATACAATTCCTTATATAGCGAGTGAGAGAGGGAGGAGGGAGCTGAGATTCGTGTCAGTAGGTTCGCCGCGGTGGTCTGGAGCAGTCATACGCTCGCTAGTCTCCTGCCACCACTTGTCTCTCTCTCTCAGCAACATTACGTGCTGAAATTGCCACTCGACCTATGTCGAGCGCCGCCACATAGTCCAGCTTTATTAAATACGACTTATGTGGTGAGCCGCTTTATAAGGGTTAACTAGTAATGATGGGATCTGGGAGAGAGAGAGAGAGTAGAACAGAGTGAGAGGGAGCGCGCAGTGTTTTTGTCCCGCTCGATGACGTCACGGCTGGCTGCCTCGTGGGGGTTGGCTGAGAGAGGTCCTTACCATGCTGCTAGCTCCCTTGCTAGTGGCTAGAGGACTTGTAACCGCTTTTTTCCCACGCGCCTCGAGCTAGTGCGAGTATATATACAGTTCCTCGCCACTCTCTCCCTCAGATCTGGTTTCTAGAACGCATCCATCTTTTTCCCTTGCTATCTGTCCTCCGCTCCGCACCTGAGAATCTTTTCCTCTGCCTACCTCTCTCTTTTTAATATCTTTCACCACCTTTTTATTAATATTATACCCCCTCTGGTTAACTCTGCAAAATCAGCTTCATGCTGGCCAGTTGTATTGTGCGTTAAGGTCTGATATAACCTATGTATGTTAGTTGTTAAGATAAGTGGATCACGAAGCATTGGTTGACATTCATATTGTTTAGTATTGCTTCCTTTAATTATTAGTGTTCTGCTGGATTAGATAATGCTAGACTAGGAGTCTGATATTATAAGGTATTGTTTCCTATGAGTGCTGGCTTTAGTTAAAAGCTGCACGACATACCTGAGAACTGGAGTTGATTGAGTAAATTCTAGTCTGTGTGCCATTGAGAGTAGAGCATGCACGAATGAGGGCTTTTTGCCTATACCTGAGAATCTTTTCATCTGCCTTCCTCTCTCTTTTTAATATCTTTCACCACCTTTTTATTAATATTATACCCCCTCTGGTTAACTCTGCAAAATCAGCTTCATGCTGGCCAGTTGTATTGTGCGTTAAGGTCTGATATAACCTATGTATGTTAGTTGTTAAGATAAGTGGATCACGAAGCATTGGTTGACATTCATATTGTTTAGTATTGCTTCCTTTAATTATTAGTGTTCTGCTGGATTAGATAATGCTAGACTAGGAGTCTGATATTATAAGGTATTGTTTCCTATGAGTGCTGGCTTTAGTTAAAAGCTGCACGACATACCTGAGAACTGGAGTTGATTGAGTAAATTCTAGTCTGTGTGCCATTGAGTGTAGAGCATGCACGAATGAGGGCTTTTTGCCTATACCATTCTGCACTGTTCTAACTCGATTGTTTGTCTTTGAGGTACGCCAGGAGAACGCTTAATACTTCGGTATTAAGGTTTCTCAAGAGAGCTACCCTTCCCTATAACGTAATATTTGACGCACAGACTTGATATTTGCACTAGGCTATGCGGCATGCCATGCGCACCAGTATCTCGTATCATTGACTCTAGCTAGACTTTATCAATCATAGTAGACATTAAGTATATTAAACCAAGTACTCTTTTTATGCATACCCATTTATGATTACACAAGCATTTCGCAGCCTAGTTTGATGTATGGAGACACAAACGACTTAGGCTCTTTTTGTTGATAGGAATACTGCATTGTCGTGGCGATTATTATTGTTGTAGTGTTTAGGATATTCTTGGCTCCGACGGCATTATATATTCTGCCTTTTTGTGTGCATAGCCTGCACGAGCATTGTTCCGCTGCCTGCCTTTTGGGGTTCCATTTCCGATACGAGCATCTTTATAGCATCTAACATTTAAAGAAGATTCCTTGTTAGTGTTGAAGGACTTTAGTGCACTTTCTTTCATGCAGGAGTGCCTGACATTTATTGATTAAAGTAACGTAAGCTGTAACTTCTCTTACCACCTTACTTTGTATACCATAACCAAGCACCTTCGGTTATAGGTAGTAATAGGCTGTTTTCACATAACATTAAGCCTAGAGTAGACGCACATTTATTGAGAGTTTGATAGCCTATTATTGCATATAGAACTCTGTAGAGTATTTGTGTTCTTTGTTCACTGGGAATATACATTAGAGGTTGGAGCTAGCGCTTTCCGTTGTAGCATTTATGCCATTACTAGTCCAATGAATAAGAGCCCTGATATATTTAAACCCCAGTCGTAACAGCAGTGACAGTATTTCTTACCTTGCTTGTGTTTACTGCATTATATGTACGATTTTATGTGTTCCATGTGGTATTTTATAGCTCTTAAGGTTCGGATATCACCTGTCACATTATCATTAGAAGTATTAAAACTTATTTAGTTTAATATAGCCTACTGTATATGGAATATATTTCCACGACATAGCCTACTAATTCACGCCAAACACTATTACCGTATAATGTATACAGTATGTAGGCTACTAAGTTATGTACAGAGTAGCCTACTATTTAGCACGTCGCATTAACCGAACCTATAATGCATAAATACGGTATTTAATCAAGGTTACAAAGAATACAGAATACATAATGTTTAATACTGAAGGAAGTATTAGGCTAACCATTGCAGTAACGAAGCTACTATTCATATTTAGTTATAACAAATCGTTTACTGTTGCAAATTATAATTGTAAGTTGATTATGATAACCGATATAAGATACATTTAATCCCTTGAGAATATTCTTCCCATTCTTGCCTAAAGATATTGTAGGCTATTTGTACAAACTTGAAATTTCGCATTCATACCGTAGCCTACTTCTTGATTAAACCGTTTTCTCTCATCCCAATTTATTGAATATTATACTGTGATGACATATATATTTAAGGATTGAGCATTATTATAGTATATTAATGCTTGCACATCATATATATAGTTATCACATTACTACTATTGCATGCAACACATATTTATAGTTGCTGCAACAGGCGATGCGTTCGGGACGCAAAAGTTGCCCTATTCGGGTGACAAATGGGTCCCGAAAAAGTTGCTTGGGGCGCAAAAGTTGCTCCGTGGACTCGGGCATGTGTAACCGCCCCTTTAGGCTATTGCTCTGATACAACCGCCGCTAAAGTGCTTGTGTGACACCAGTTTAATTCTCGAAGGGATTTTGACACAATTAGACTGTATATTCTGGCTATCATTAGGTGATTTTATATAGCTTAGGAAGGATCTGTTGGAATTATAAAAATGTTACAGACTATCTCAATTAACCCTCTGACTTCCAAATACCCTTCCTAATCTGAATATATCTGTCTAATAATAGCCAGAAAACAGAGCCGATATGCGTCAACGTATCTTGAAATGATTAACACCATGAAATACACAACATAAGACGTCGTTGGTACTGCACAGGTTAATGGTACAAAGATTAAAGTAGGTGGGCCCCTTATTAAAGTAGGTGGGCCCCTTATTAAAGTAGGTGGGCCCCTTATTTGCCCATTCAGTACCGGCGACGTCTTTTCAATTTTATTCTAACTACATTTGGACGATTTTATGAAGCTTAGGATGGATATATGGTAGCTAGAAGAATTAATTGAGATAGAATGTAGCCTTTTGAAATGTAGACGGCCTTCCTAATCTGAAGAAAATCGTCTAATAGTTGCCAGCTTATAATGAAAAGGACGTCACCGGTACTGAATGGGCAAATAAGGGGCCCACCTACTTTAATAAGGGGCCCACCTACTTTAATAAGGGGCCCACCTACTTTAATCTTTGTACCATTAACCTGTGCAGTACCAACGACGTCTTATGTTGTGTATTTCATCTGCAATTAGACGATTTTATGAAGTTTAGGAAGGATATATGGTAGCTAGAAGGATTAATTGAGATAGTTTGTAATCTATTAACGGGTAGACATCCGTCCTAAGCTGAATAAGACCGTTTAATAGTTGCCAGATTATAATTAAAAGGATGTCACCGGAACTGAATGGGTAAAGTTACATTCTGAAGTCTATGGGATATTGTAACGCTTATACTGTATATGATTTTGTTTTGCTGTGTGTATGAAGGAGACATAAGGCAGGCTACTTAGTATTTATTAAGGCACACCCCGTTCTTAACATTAATCATCCATTACAAACCCCAATGTACTTGAATAAGCTAATGAAAACATGTGGTCCTCCCGGGATTCGAACTCGGAACACCACACCCAGATCATAAGCATCTAAACCATTACACCATCAACACAGTTATTTCAAAATGGGTGCTATTTGTTTTCCCGGCTGTACGTTCACCTGTACAGTAAAGGGGTGGTTACACATGCCCGAGTTGCCCGAATCGGTGGATTTGAAACTGTCAACATTGAATTATTAGGAAAATAACTAGTTCGGGCATGCTTTATGGGGAGGTCTTTATATTATGGACCCCCTTCTCCCTCATGTTCAGCCCCATTAGTTTTCAGATTTTAAGACGTTTGGTTAATTAGTTTGGCGATTACAAGACTTTTCACCCCATTTCTTTGTCAATATTAGGACCTATCGTGCTATTTAGGTTTCTATTTTTTCCTGGCAAGCGATAGCGAGCCTGTAATTTAGGAGGAACCAGGCTGGGACATTTTCTATCGAAAAATATACAAATTGATCTCGAAGGAGGGTCTTGGGGATATTTTTATAAGTTTGCTGGATGTCTTGAGAGGAAACTACAAATAATATACAAATAAATAATTAAATGAACAAATCAAAACAATTCTCCCTTTAAAGGGGTTGTTTGCAACTATTTACAAATAACAATGTTTATATCAACTTTCACTGTAGTTGATTATCACTTTAATTGTCCATTTAACAAGTTTACCCCTTCTCTACCGGGGGATGTCTGTTGTATTATTTCATCTATCATTTAACTATCTTATGCAGCTTAGGATGTATCTGTGGTAGCTAAATGGGTAAATTGAGATAGTCTGATGGCTCTTCGTGGCTACAAGTCCGTCCTAAGCTGCTAAAATCGTCTAAAGGTTACCAGAATATACTGATAAGGATGTTACTGGCACTGAAGGGGTTAAGGAAATATCTTTAAATAAGTCCTATGAATGTATTATATATTAGTATCTTATTCTCGCTACAGCCAAACTATATTATTTATCACGGAATGAAAGCTGAAGTCACACGAGCGTATTTTCCGACAATTTTTGATTAGGAAGTTTCTTCTCGTACTATTTTGAGGCTCTCTCGCATTGGAATCAGCAACTATACTCGGTTTCATTTAACCTGACGGTAAATAGAATCCCTTGGCAGCTAATTTTTCGATACGTAATGGAAAAATATGAAACTACTGTGTCGCTGCATCACTTTCCGACCAAGATTATATAATTAGCATCATATATCACAGCAAAATCTTCAAAATAACTGTGAAATCTTGATGGGAACTACGCAATTTTACGCCAGTTGAAAAGAAACAGAGTTTAGATCGAAGGTAGATTGTTAGGTAGTTTAATTCTTATTGAATATATATGTTCAAGCTGCCAGACAACAGTTGCTCGTAAAATCGACGGAAAACAAGACGTGAATCGAGTGGCATAGAGAGTGTCAAAGAAATGGATTACCTGCACCTACCCACAGTACGAGTTGGAGAGAGAGACAGAGAGAGAGAGAGCGTGCATGCGTGTGTGTCAGACATAATGCAAAAACTAAAGAGAGTGATTGGGAAACTACTTGTGCCCCTGTATCATAATTAAGTGCACAGATACGAAAGCAAGACAAAATAACAATCCGTAGAATTTAGAAAAATAAAAAATAAACAAATGTGAACCGGCCTTGGAGCTAGGAATGTAAAAAAGGCACACACTCTTACGCCTCTCTATCGTCCCCCCCCCCCCCCCCCAACTCCCAAGATATTAATTCCAGGACTATGAACAATGTTTTAAAAATAGTAGGTTATGATATTGAGCTCCCTGGTTTCGACTTTCATAGAAATATGAAGATAAATTTTCGAAGAACCGGACATACATTGCGACAGAGTAGGCCCTATACAATAACACTCAACATCTAATTTAACAAAACCACCCCGTAAATACGTTAATAAAATATAAGGATAAATTAGTATAAATCTTAATTTTGAAATAACTCAATAAGCCCAAAAGTTAGTTCATTATTCCAAGCTTCCAATAACGCACAATATCCCTGGGGCTCATTTGCATAGGAGCTGTCATCGTTCGCAGGAAGACAGAGGCAGGCTATTTGCTGACTGAATGGCCTCGTTTTCAGCCTCTACGGGGAGAGTTGATTTTTGTTTTCTTTTTCATAGCCACCAAGTTGAATACCAGTTGTATTGTACCAGTTTATGTGATTTTGCCTTCTTGTTCTTTAAATCGGAGTCAAGCGATCATTACATAAATCTCTCTCTCTCTCTCTCTCTCTCTCTCTCTCTCTCTCTCTCTCTCTCTCTCTCTCTCTCTCTCTCTCTTATGACAGCCTATACAAACTAAATGACTTCACCAAAAGCCTCGACATAGTGTATCTAGACTTTCAAAAAGCCTTCGACAAGGTCCCGCACGATAAATTATTACAGAAAATAAGAGACATAGGAATACAGGGCAAAACATATGATTGGATTAAAAACTGGCCAAGTGAAAGAAAGCAAAGAGTAGTTATCAACGGTGTGGAATCAACATGGAGCCAAGTAACTAGTGGAGTCCCCCAAGGCTCAGTATTGGGACCAGTGTTGTTCATAATATATATCAATGATCTAGATAATGGCATAAATAATTTAATTTCCAAATTCGCGGATGACACGAAGATAGGTAATGCAATCATTTCCGAAGGTGATAGAATAAACCTTCAAGCTGATTTAAATAAAGTCACAGAATGGTCGGAGAAGTGGAAAATGCCGTTTAATGTAAATAAATGTCAGATATTGCAAATAGGTTCTAAAAACAATAAATATGAATACTACATGAATGAAGAAAAGATAAAAAATGTAACACAAATAAAAGACTTGGGAGTGCTGATAAACGAAAACTTAAAATCTTCCAATCAATGCACAGCGGCTGCAAACAAAGCAAACAGGGCACTAGGTTTCATCAGAAGAAACTTCCACTATCACAGCAAAGACATAGTTTTGCCCTTATACAAAAGTATGGTGAGACCGCACCTCGAATATGCTGTGCAGTTTTGGTCACCTCACCTCATAAAGGATGTTAAAAATTTGGAATCTGTGCAAAGGCGAGCCACTAAGCTAATCCCTTCAATGAGAAATAAATCATATGATGAAAGACTGAGAGAACTTGATCTATTTTCACTTAAGAAACAAAGGATGAGAGGCCAATTGATAGAGTGTTTTAAAATTCTAAAATGATTCAGTAACATTAATCTAGATTAGTTATTAAAAAAAGCCGAAGACACATCTACAAGAGGAAACAATTTAAAATTATTAGGTCGGAGAGCGAATCTAGATACAACAAAACATTTCTTCACTCACAGTGTAATTGATGAGTGGAACAAACTTCCAAATAAAGTAATAGACAGCTCCTCTATAGATACATTTAAGAAAAATCTAGACTCATACCACAGCAAAATTGGTATGGAGTAGGCAGTAATTATCACCGTTATTATTTGTTCAGCTGAAGAGAGCGTTAGAAATGAAAAAATAATAATAATACACAAATAAAAAATAAGAATAATAAACATCACTAAATATGTACATACTACTAAGGGTGATGGGTTGGATGATTCCAATTAACCCCAAAAGTTACATGCTGCTAAGGCGAAGAGTTGCATGATTTGTTTAATTTCTTTTTTGTTTTCCCTTTCTTTTTTTCCAATCTTTCCTGTAAATTCCTTCTGGGGATTTCGAAGCCCAGCAAGGTTAATCACTTCCAACTTGTTCATGTACGGTTATTGCCGGAGGGCACGGAGGGTTGGGAGAGAGCCTTCTTCTTTTCTATCCTTTCCTTCAACTTTCCTTTTCTATCGGATATGCCATCTCTACTAGAATTAAGTCCTGACCACCTCGTTTAGATCGTAAGGTCTGTGTGGCCAGTGTATCTATGTAAGTCAATGTAAGTCTCTCTCTCTCTCTCACTCTCTCATCCAGCCACTTGATGCAATCTATAGTGTAGTTATCAATACCAATAGAGCAAACTGAACAATGATACGTTATTTAAAAACAAGTAAAATATAAATATATTCGAATATTGCAATATCCCCTCAACATAGGGGAGATGATTTTTTTGTTTTCATTAAATAATTTATTCTTATATTTCTTAGTGTCCTCACTAGATTTCCATCGAGCTTAGACAAACACCCCCCTAGACCTCCCTTCAAGATAATTTGTACATTTTTCTGTTGAAAAATTTCCAGGCCGAAGGCCGGTTCCTCTGAAATGTTCAGGCCTCGATATCGCTCGCCAGGAAAAACTCGACACGTAAATGGCACGAAAGGTCTTAAAATGGACAACGAAATGCGGCGAAATGTATTAAAATCGCCAAACTAATTGACTACTTGCAAGTTTCGATCCATAAGGAAGTTGGAGCCGTAGACATTGATATTTAACAGAATTACCAGCTATAATACGGTCGTAGTACTTTTATAAATACATAAAACCAAATAAATAATACTTTCTATCCATCAGAATCCTACACTATGTTTGCATTTCTATTTTATATCAATGTTTTCGGCTCCTACTTCCTTATAGCTTGAAACTTGCAAGTGATCAATTGGCCGAACGTCTTATAACACAAAACTTATGGGGTTAAACACGAGGGAGAAGGGAGTCCAGAAAAACGGCCCAGCCCCCCCTTAACGTCTCAAAAATGAACACTATAACCCGCGCCGCCCGGCCTTGGCATTTGTGTACCACCCCCGCACAGCCTGCGTTCCAGAAGGTGCTCTGTGGTCGCGGTACTTGTTTGTCGTCACCTACCACGGGGTATTGCGACAAACCTTAAGGGGGTCACCCGCTTTGTTTCTACTTTTCTCTCTTTCTCTGGCTTGTATCCATTCAGCCTACTGTTTTAATATTTTTATCTCCATCCAGGTGTCGATTTGTTTTCCTGGCGAGCGATAGCAAGCCAACATTGTATGAAAAAATCAGGTTTCTCCGAAGACATTTTTCTATCGAAAAATGAACAAATTGAGCCTGCTGTCAAACACTTTTTTTTTAATATGCTGGCTCGAGGAAAAATCGATACCTGGATGGGGATAAGTCTTAAAACAGTAGGCTGAATGGGGCCGATTTTTATCGAAGCTTTACACAGTGACGTTCAATTCATGTAATGAGGTCCTAATGAGCAGTATCTTCATTATCAAATGTTACAGAGATTTCCATAGATACACTCTATCTATTTATCTATATACACTCACTACACATATTTTCGATCTAGGGCAGGTGTGGTGGAGTGGTCATGCCACTGGACTGGTAATCCAATGGTCCCGGGTTCGAATCTCTATGTATCAATGGGATGGAATTTGTGCTGTACTTAGTATCAGTGCATTACCACAAAACCGATTGAAACGCCAAAAAAACAAACAACAGAAATACCATCATTGTTCCCTGATTAAATAGCACTGTATGAATATTCCTATATTCAAAATATGCTACAGGGGGGCAATGCCTAGTGAGTTCATTGCTCAATAGGTGGCGTTCTGAGAGTGAGGGTCGAAGTCTAGGTGGTGAGGCACTGGAGCGAAGGAGCTTCAGAGATGTGGCTGCTTCGAGCCGTGGGTGGGCAAACGTGCGTCTTGCGAAGGCAAGATATCGGGGGGGGGAGGGGGGGGGGGGGGCTGGTTGTATCCGAAAGTGCTTCACATGTCTCACTCCATAGACTGGAACGAGACCTCACAGGCTTCGCCATTCAATGTACGGTTGAATGTACAGGCTCTCAGCCTATGCCCGAGAGGGAGTAGTTGGAATATAGAAAAAAAGCGAGGTGGTCAGTATTTAATTACAACAGTCGTAGCGATTCTAATAATACGATGACAAACAATGAGGATATCTTCTGCCACCACACCAACATCAGCAACGACAACAACAACAACAACAGCAAGAAGAAAAGCCTCTCTAAGAAATGGAGAACCAGTGGCATTCACAATCCAAACAGGGAGACAGGGACGTGAAGCTACCAACATCTCAGGCCCTGAAGGAGCCCCAGTCAAGGGCTCCTCATTCTCCCAACAAAATTCTCCACTAAAATCGACACCACCTACAACTACAGCAGATGGGGAAGCGGTACTGAGGGCCAAGATCTTTGCCTGTATTCAGTCAGCCATGGCCATCGCTGGCTCAGAGAAACACCGACTCTGCCAGCTAATCCCCTGTCTGTTGTCACACAACAACTTACCCACTATCACCATACCTCAGAAGGCCTTCTCCACGACCCCTGCAAACATCAAAAGGGCGTCAACAAAGAAGAGGAAGCCCCCCAAGGCACAAGATCCTCGATTTCCAGAACTACAGGAGTCTCCAAATCTTCACATATACGAACAACACCTAGAAGAGGAGGAGTACAAAGGGAGTACAAAGGAAATCAAGCAACAACATATCTAGTGACCCTTCTAGGTTGCTTGTCCTCCAAAACACTGAGGATCATGTGTCCAAACAGTGGTTTAGAGTGGGTAAGGGAACATTGGAAAGGGAATTACTGCCCTGGAACTAATGTCCGTGGCAGGATTAGGAAGTTAGTAGAGGACAGATGGGTTAGTAACTGAGGGGGGGATAAAATAAAGGAGACACCAATGGAACCCGAGGAAGCCATAGCATCACCAACTCCCCCCGACACCAAGACAAAATCGCCCAGACCATCCAAAGAGATCCCCAGGACCACCACACCCCCTCCTGTTCTCACCCCACAAGTCGTGAAGAAGAAAAAGAAGGAGAAACCAACTAGAGACTCACCAGCCAAAAACACAACCACCAAGATACCACCAAATGAATAACCGTGGACACACCATGATGACAAAAAGATGAAATTTGCTCGGGATTGCACAACTTGTACTCATGCTGAACTAAAACAAAAATACCCTGAAATAAATTTTGAGTGGATACTATCGCAAGATGGGCAAGAGTACTATTCCTTAATATTGAGTAGCTTAAATAAAAGGATGAACTTTAATAAAAAGATGAAACCTAAATAAATAAAAACAGCAAGGTGGACTGCCCACTAACTTTTCTCTTTCACTGTACTTCATCTTTTCTACGTGTCTTCCCCCCACCCACTCTGTGGTGCCCCCCCCCCCCTACCTAAAAAAAAAAATATATATATATATATACCGGTATATATATAGGGAAGTAGCAAAAAAGGAAAGCAATGTTACTCACTCTTACAAGTTGTCGCATATATATATATATATATATATATATATATATATATATATATATATATATATATATATATATATATATATATGGAGGTTAAATCACAAATACGTATGATCAAATTATGTAGTAAAATTCGCTAGGAAAATTGAAACAATGGCACATAAAGCTTTCGTCTATTCTCTCAAGATATATATATTTTTTTTTTTTTTTTAAAGAGACAATGAACGGAGGAAGGAAAAACACATAAAACAAAAAGGTCCATGTGCCTAAAGGCATCCTCCATTCATAAAATGTTTGTAACAACTGGATTTAAACATTTGCAGATTGTAAGTTTGTGGAAAGCAATTCGAGGGAAGTGAATTCCAAAGAGTAGTAGCTCTGGGGATAAATGAATTCTGATAAGCAGAAGTTCTGCATTGTGGAGGAGAAAGTGTAAATTCATGGGCGCTCTCAGCTGCCCTAGTTCTACGGGGAAAGATGTGGAGAGGCGGCACAATTGAAGCAAGTTCCTCGGAACAATTGCTGTGAAAATATCTGTAGAATAATGCAAGGGATGCAACGTTTCTTCGTATGGATAATGTAGGAAGGTCCTGTGTGATTGCAGGGTTAATGATTAATCTAATAGCTTTATTTTGAATTTTGTCCAACTGCCTCAATGCAACCACTCCACTTCCACCCCACAGAGGTGAACAGTAATCCATCTGAGAACGCACATGACTTTTATATATCATGGCCAACTGCTCGTCAGTGAAGAATTCTCGAACTCTGTACAGGAGTCCCAGTTTTTTAGAGGCATTCTTAGCAATGCTTCTAACATAATGTGTCCAGCTCAAGTTAGTAGTTAATGTTATACCGAGAATGTCAATACTAGGGGAAGTGGGAATATTTACATCATTAAAAAATATATGGGAGTCAGTGAGATTCTGTCGGTTAGAAAATTGAATGTATTTGGTTTTCTGTGCATTAAAGGAAACTAGATTCTTTTGTCCCCATCCATCAATTCTAGAAAGGTCCTGGTTCAGAGAAATTGCAGTGTTTATTTTTGAATTTATAAGATCGGGTTGGGTGAAAGAATTGGTAAATGTGAAGGAACTGTGGAGTGTTGAGTCATCTGCGTAGGAATGTATTGGATTATGAGTGGTAGATATGAGATCATTGATATGAATGAGGAACAGAATTGGGACCAAAACTGATCCCTGGGGAACACCAGTATTTATTGAGTGAAATTGAGAATAAAGGCCATCTACCATTACACGTATTTTTCTGTTATGAAGATAAGAAGAAATTAGTGGAACTAATGATGCAAGGCCGTAGTGTGACATCTTCGACAATAAGGATTGATGCCAGACTCCATCAAATGCCTTTGATATATCCAGTGCTATTGTATGTGTTTCACCATGTTGGTCTGTAGCTTGGTTGATTTGATGCGTAAGAAGGAAAAGCATGTCTGCAGTTGATCGACATCGTCTAAAACCATATTGCCTATCACTGATTAATTTATTATTCTCAAGATGCTTAATTATGTGATTATTTAATATAATTTCAAAGACTTTACCAAGAGTGGAAGTTATAGCTATTGGTCTGTAGTTTGATGGATCTGAAGAGGCACCTTTTTTAGGAACTGGATGGATGTTTGCTTCTTTCCAGGGTACTGGGAAGCATGAGGTATGAGTACACAGACGGAAACATTTTGCCAATACAGGAGCGAGCACCAAGGAGCAATTCTTAAGTACTATTGGAGGAATTTCATCTGGACCAGGAGCCTTATCTACTGAGAGATTCTGCAAAATAGTTTTGACATGTCTGGTGTGGATCTTAAGTGAGGGAATTTCAGGCGAATTAAAATTAAGTACAGGGACATCTTGATTTATTTCATCTAAGGTTGAGTTGGTGGAGAAAATATCCGCAAGAAGGTTAGCTTTACCTCGTGGGTCACTTACAAGATTGCCAGTCGGAGATTTTAATGGTGGAATGGATGAAGCAGTAGTGAAGTTGGATTTAAATGAGTTAAGAGTAGACCAAAATATTTGTTATCATTTGGATTATTTAGAAGTTTATTTGCCTGCTTGTGGAGAAAGTTTGATTTAGTTAGGTTTAATACAGTTTTGGCATGATTTCTGATGTTTCTAAAGTAATTAAAGGCTTCATGAGTTTTTGATCTTGTGTATGCATTGTAGGCTATTGCTTTTTGTTCAGTTACTCTAGCACAATTATGGTCAAACCATTTAGGTGAATTAGATCTTTTACTGTACTTTTGATGAGGAATAAAAGTTTCCATTCCAATTTTTACAAAATCTTGTATGTCGCTCAAGGTGGAGTGTGCATCATTAGAAAAGAAAGAGGTCCAGGGAATATCAATAAAGAAACCCTGAAGACCCTCCCAGTCTGCCCTATCGTAATGCCATTTAGTCACCAAAACAGGTTCAGAGTGGGAAGGTGTGGTAGGTGATAGACAGGTGGCCTGTATCAGACAGTGATCAGAAGATCCAAGCGGGGACCTCACTGTAACATCATAATTTTCTGAATTGGTTGTTAAAAATAAGTCCAGTAGGTGGGAATTATGATTAGAATTATCTGGTACACGGGTGGGTTGGTTGACTAGTTGAGTGAGATTAAATGAGTCTGCAAATAGCTCACATTCAAGACCAGCATCATCAGTCCTGGCTGAATGAGTGAGCCATTCAACATTATGGACATTAAAATCACCCAACACAGTGATTTCAGAAGAAAACATTTAAGTTGAGGACACTGAGTTGTGAGGACAGAGAATCAAAAAGACTTTGCTCTGGAGGAGTATTTGGGGAACGGTAGATGCAACATATGTATTTAAATTTACCAGCAGAAATTAATTTGTATATAGAATAATCAAAATAGGGACAATTGAAACTAGTAACCTCCTCCAGGGCAATTTCAGATTTTGCGAAGCAACATACACCTCCTTTAGGTCTGACATTTTGGAGCAGTTGATAACCTGGAAAATTAAATCTAGACGTGTCAGATGTGGATGTTACTTGAGTCTCTGTCAAAAAAAGGAGAGTAGGGGATTCTGCTTGAAGAAATTGGTGTACAGAATTGATGTTAGAGTGAAGTCCCCTTATATTGCTAAAGAAAAAGCTGCACCGACGAGCAGCTTTGGGACGTTGCAATGCTCTCGACACAGTCGCATGATGACGACCGGGAGGGCCCTGTGTCAAAGACCCAACCCTGCCGGGGGTGGATATCCGAGGGACCACCAGGTTTGCTCTTAACAATTGTACTGCCATATTTATGGGGTAAGGTGTATGGTGTTACATGTATGATATGTAGTGGGAAGAGTAGTGTTTTATGGATAGAGGATAGCAATGTAGGGCAATGTCGTGAAGTTGGATGTGTATGTTATATAAAGTACAATTGTTTGCTCACATTCAACCTGTCCCAAAGAAGGGTGACCGCTCTCAATCCTCCAACTATCGTCCAATTGCTCTTATCTCTTGTCTTTCTAAAGTTTTTGAAACTATTCTTGCTTCCAAATTTCTTAAGCATTTCTCTTCTCATAATCTGCTCTCAGATCGCCAGTATGGCTTCCTTAAGGGTCGCTCTACTGGTGATCTTCTTTCATATCTTACTAACTCTTGGTCATCCTCCTTTCGGGACTTCGGTGAGACTTTTTCTATTGCACTAGACATATCGAAAGCCTTCGATAGAGTCTGGCATAAATCTTTAATTTCTAAACTACCCTCCTTCGGTTTCTATCCCTCCATCTGTGCCTTTGTCTCTAATTTCCTTTCCGGCCGTTCCATAGCCGCGGTTGTGGACGGCCATTGTTCACTTCCTCACTCTATAAACTCCGGTGTTCCTCAGGGCTCTGTCCTATCTCCTATTCTCTTTCTAATTTTTATAAATGATCTCCTTAACTGTACCTTAATTCCCATCCATTCATACGCAGACGACTCAACCTTGCACTACTCCATTAGTTTTTCAGAACGCCCCAGCCAGCAATCCCTCAACGACAAACGTAATGAAGCCATAGAACTCTTAAATTCTGATCTAAATACTATTTCCAATTGGGGCAGAGAAAACCTTGTTAACTTTAATGCTTCCAAAACCCAATTTCTCCATCTATCTACCCATCAGGATCTCCCAGCGGACTATCCCTTATTCTTCAACAATACAAAAATCAATCCTTCACCTTCTCTCAGTATTATTGGTATCTCTTTTTCTTGTGCTCTAATTTGGAAGGACCATATTACCAGTCTTGCTAAGGCAGCCTCCCAGAAGCTGGGTGTGCTCAACCGCCTTAGGGGGTTCTTTTCCCCTGCACAGCTTCTTGCTCTGTACAGGGGCATAGTGCGCCCTTGTATTGAGTATTGTTCACATGTGTGGGGAGGTTCCTCTCACACTGCTCTCCTAGACAAAGTTGAAAGGAAGGCCTTTCGTATCATTAACTCCCGTCCACTCACCAACTCTCTGCAATCTCTCTCTCTCCGCCGCAATGTTGCATCTCTCTCGCTATTCTATCGCTACTATAATAATCAGTGTTCCTCAGAGCTATCCCAGTGCATACCACCTCCTTTACGTAGGGCACGTGGTACCCGTCTTGCAACTCAATCCCACCCCTACTCTGTGCAACTCTCCAACCCAAGAGTGAAACGTTACTCTCAAACTTTCTTCTACTCAACAGCTGAGCTCTGGAACTCTCTCCCAGAATCAGTCTTTCCCTCTTCCTATGACTTAAATTGCTTCAAACTCAGTGTGTCCAGGCATTTTGGCTCGAACGTCCCTTGATTTTGGCCCTGTCACTCTTTCAACTATGGGGGAGGCACTCGCTATAGGCAGTTATGCCTTTTGCCTCCCTCAATCACATAGAAAAAGAAAAAAAAAAAGAAAAAAAAGGGTTTTCCTGATACCCCTGATGTGTGAGGCAGAAAGATATGTATCCAGCTACCAAGGCCTGGGAGAGAAATGGAATTCAGGCTATTCCCTGAGTCTCCCGAAACCTTGGCGGTAGTACTTCCCTGGGCGGGGCTGCCAACCGCTACTACCTACAGGGTAATACAGGGTAATCTACAGGGTAATACCCTCAAGATGTCTTGAGAGAATAGACGAAAGCTTGGTGTTCCATTGTACAGTGTACACACACATATATATATATATATATATATATATATATATATATATATATATATATATATATATATATATTATATATATATATATACATATATATATATATATATATATATATATATATATATATATATATATATATATATATATATATATATATATATATATATATATACTTATTGGAGAGAGAGAGAGAGAGTCGTTGTGATCTATTTTTAAGCTGATTATGCACTCTTAAGATTCAAGGAGCCGGAATCTTAAATTAGCTTTAATCCGCATTTAATACTTAATTGCGACAAAGACGACTGAAGAATTAATAATATTTTCCGGTATTGCTAAAATATTACAGTATTTAATCAATATAAATTATTTATAAACAGTGTCTTTAATAGGAGATGGCCTTTGTAAGCTGCTTTAAGTAATCTGTAAATACTTTTACAATAAAATGAAGATGGATTGATATGATTGAAAATTGGAATTGACAGATTTCCTCCTTTGATTATGGCAGGTCCATCCTAAAGAAAATATAATAAATTAAATTATATAGTAAAGTCGGTATAATTGTTTCAAAATAATAAAACAGGCTGCATGACTCTTATCCCAGTAATTATAAAAGCCTACATGTAATTGGGGGCTTCAGTATTTTAAATTAAATTTCAGAATATGATCCATGTTCTCTAATTTCATTAACCCCTTCTGTACAGGCGACGTCTTTTGAGTTTTATTGTTGCTCTATTTATACGATTGTGTGCAGTTTAACAAGGATCTGAGGTTGGAAAAAGGGTTAAGTGAGATACTTCGAAGCCTGTTAATTGCTGGAGACCATTTTTAAACTGAATACAAACGTCTAATAGTAGCCAGAATATAGTTAAAGGACGTCGCCGGTACAGAAGAGGTAAAACACAAATCATTATAACTAGAGGGGCACTCGGTAGAGAACATACCTCCGTCTACGCTGGCTTTGGCACAATATAAACTTAAGGGGGTAGTTTTTTTGTTTTGTCTATATATTTATATATTAATTTATTTTTTGTTTCCTCGCTAGACCTCCAACATGCTTCAAAAAACACCCCCTAAACACTCTTTCAAGATACATTTTTTAATTTTTCGGTAGAAAAATGTCCCGGCCGAAGGTCAGTTCCTTCTAAAATAACAGACTCGCTATCGCTCGCCAGGATCATATTGACACCTAAATGGCACCAAAGGTCTTACGATTGACAAAGAAATGGGGCGAAAGGTCTCAAAATCGCCAAACTATTGGTACGAACGTCTTAAAAACTCAAAACTAATATGCTAAACATGAGGGAGAAGGGGGTCCAGAAAAAACAATCACTACCCCTTTAATGCACTGACACCACTGTGACAATATGATCCGGATCGCCTCCTAAATTGAATAACTTCTTCCTTGGCACATAACCTATCTGTCCACCAAAGTTCGTGAATCACTTCATAACTTATGAATTACCTCCTAAATGTTATAACTTTCCTATGCGCATATTCTATCTGTCTACCACATTTCGTGAAAAGCGGTTCATAACTTTGCGAGCTACCAAGATTAATGCTGCATTATTATACTTCCAATTGGTGTTATGCAACATATATGTTTTGTATTAACCCATTCTGTACCGGTGATGTACTTTTCCTTATATTCTGGCAACTATTAGACGATTGCGTTCACCTTAGGAATGATGTCTACTCATTAAATGGCTACAGACATATCCCAATGAATCCTTTTAGCTACCATACATCCTTCCTTAGCTTCATAATATCGTCTAAATGCAGCTGAAATTAAATAGAAAAGACGTCGCCGGTATAGAATAGATTCTGTTAGCTTCAGGGTTAATTGACACATTGTATTCATATTTTATGGGTCCTTTCTAAACTAAGTAAAATTATCTGATGATAGCTTTAACCCTATTTAGCGAAGGCCCCAACCTGTCTTTTGGGGCCTCCCATGCTTCACTCTGTTATTTTGAAGATTTCAAGACTTTTCACTCTATTAGTTTGGCGATAATACGACGTTGTTATACCATTTAGCTGTTAATGTTTTGGGGGCAAGCGATAGCGAGCCAGGACATTTACCTATAACAAATGGACAGGCCAGGCTTGAAGGGGGTCAGGGTGGGCCTTTTTTTTTTTGTTTAAGGAAGTCTGGGAAAGCAACTTTTGTTAACCTAGGGGACAAACTAAAATACATTGCTCGAAAATGGGAAAAAAATCCTCAATAATAATGAGATAATACACATAATGATCATAATAACCCACAACACGTCGGAACAGATTGTGTTGACGTACGATTTTCTTGAAGTTGTCTGCGTATCTGAACGTTCCAATTGACCACTTGCGAGTTTCACGCTATAAGGAAGTTGGAGTTTTTTACATTGATATTTAACAAAATTACCAGCTATAATACGGTTTAAGTAATTATAACAATACATAAAACCAAATTTAACATACTATTTATCCATCAGAAACCTACACAATTAAAGTATTTGTGTTTAAGATCGATGTTTACATGCCAAATTTTATAGCTTGAAACTCGCAAGGGGTCAATTGAGAGCTGTAGACTATGATTGGCGTATTTGCTTCTGAACCAGTTTTCCTCTATCCTCCCTGGCAACACGGGACTGGCGTATCAGGGACTGTCAATCCTTCCGTCTGTCTGTATCTAGGTCTGGATGGATACAATCAAGTTGGTCTGTTTACTTTCTTATTTGGATAGTGGAAGGTTGGCTTTATTCTTTAGTTGATTTTGCTTTTGTAGATGTGATTGGTAGCTTGAAATTTGTCTTGTATATATTTCTGTTATTTGTCTTATTCGGATGTATACTCTTGAATATAACAATTATTAGTGCTTGCCTATAGGAGTTATATTTTGATTGTTGATATGCTTGTGCGCGTATGTGTTTGTTAATTTCATTAATCGAGTTTAGAAGTAAAGTTGGTTGGTTGAGAGAACATAATAATGTATGTACGTTTCTGTCTTTGCACAACTTATTGGAGCAATGCAACATTGCTTAATTTACAGTAAGAGGTCATTTTGAAACTATCAAATACTCCTAAATATTCGATCAAGATGAAGACGACAACGATGAAGAAAATTGCTAATTCTACCTCGCCTCTAAATGCTTCTTCTAAGAGAAAATGGAGGACGAAGACGCAAGAAGAGTAGGAAGAAAAAGGCAAAGAAAAAGAGAAAGGAATCGACAAGGAAGAAGACCAACAGGAGGAATAGATGCAAAATATGACATCGATCAAGGTGTTAAACGAAAGCAGAATCCCTGAATTTTAGTTTATTATTGTTTATGTAGAGATGGGATTATGGTTTATAGTTCAAATTATGCCTTTGGAAGTGATAAAATGGCCAAAACAATGCTCTTTCATGTTAATTTTTCTGTATTCCTTTTTATATTAATTCAAGTCTTCAAACAAAATTGCTCAGGTTTGACGCCTTGACATCGATTATAAAGAAGAATACCAAGACGAAATGGTCGAAGCAGAAAGAAGGATAATTCCCTCCCATGCCAACTCCCCCGTCTTCCCGATCCCTGCACTGGACTGAATAATTTACCTCCTCAAGTGCTTCTTCAGTGAGGAGGACCTGAGCGTCTCTCTCTCTCTCTCTTTTTCAAGGAAACGTACCGTTACGCTTGGTCGTTCCCGAAGAAAGAATGTACAGTGAAAGTGAATACTGTATTGTTGAACAACTTAAAAAGGGGGTGGGGGTGGGGGTGGGGGGGGGGGGGGTTCGGACCCCTTTCTCCCTCGTGTTTAGCCTTATTAGTTTTGAGATTTTATGACGTCCAGCCCATTAGTTTGGCAATTTCAACACCTTTCGCCCCATTTCGTTGCCAATTTTAAGACCTTTCGTGCCATCTAGGTCTCAATTTTTTTCCTGGCAAGCGGTAGCGAGCCTGTAATTTTAAGAGGAACCGGCCGGCAAATGTTTCTACCGAAAAATGTACAAATTTATCTTGAAGGGGGATCTAGGGGGTGTTTTTCTAAGTTTAGTGGAGGTCTGGCAAGAAAAACTAAAATATTTATGAACAATTTAATTAATATGCCAAAAAAGATGAAGCATCCACTAGCCCCTTAACTATGTCATCCAGAAGATGAAGCATCCACTAGCCCCTTAACTATGTCATCCAGAAGATGAAGCATCCACTAGCCCCTTAACTATGTCATCCAGAAGATGAAGCATCCACTAGCCCCTTAACTATGTCATCCAGAAGATGAAGCATCCACTAGCACCTTAACTATGTCATCCAGAAGATGAAGCATCCACTAGCACCTTAACTATGTCATCCAGAAGATGAAGCATCCACTAGCACCTTAACTATGTCATCCAGAAGATGAAGCATCCACTAGCACCTTAACTATGTCATCCAGAAGATGAAGCATCCACTAGCACCTTAACTATGTCATCCAGAAGATGAAGCATCCACTAGCCCCTTAACTATGTCATCCAGAAGACGCCAATTTTGGTGTTGGTTTAGTTAGCACCAGATACTTTACTTTAACTTAACAGTAGGTTCAACACGAGTTAGGGTTTTAATTAACCATGATTCTTAGATGCTGCTATCTGTAAGTTGTAACATGTGGCAGTTGGGCTAATAAACAGATGAATTTATATCCTGATTAAACATGTTAATTTTATTGTATTGCAGTTTCACTTATATCAAGTATCAATTTTTAATGTCAGGCATAGGGATGTGGCGACTGGCGCAGATAGCCCCTGGAGGTTGGGACTGGGAATCCCACCTCCAGAAATGTATCCTACTAAGGGATTAGCAAGGTTGTTCTTGCTGATCCTCCCTACCCCTTTAAGGGAGTGCGGGTTTGGCTACTGAGCTGAACTAAAGTATCAAATTAAGGATTAACCAGGTCCCATAGATTGACATCATAGCATCAATTGCTAAATCCTAATTTTGCTCTGCCATCCAGTTAGTTTGGCTTGGGCAATTTGATACCCAGTATTTCCTACTACTGAAAGATTGAAATCCGGCTTTGGAGAATTTGGACCCATTACCCATTTTATGAGTGAAGGATATTGATGCCTAAAGAAATCCGTTTCTTGTAGTCATCCTCAAGGCTTTGAAAGCGTTGCTGGCAACGGAATGGCTATTTGATGCAAAAACAAAATATATAAGAACAAAAAAACATCACTACTAACCCTCATAGTTCAACATTTCCATGTACATTTCCTCGACCCTGTACCCTTCCTTTCTAACTTTACTCCTGGAGACCAATTGAAGCAGTAGCAGTAGTTTACAACCAGTGTCATTTCAACCTTTATTGTTAGGTTAAGTTAAGGGGGGATGGGCTTACTTATTTGCTAATTTATGTATACTTTTATAGATGTTTTAGTTTCCTCACTAGACCTCTATCAAGCTTAAAGGTCGTTGCACACTGACACGACAGCCCCTTCAAGACTGGCACGAACACCCACGACACATACAAATCCTGTGTCTTGACGAATTTACTAGAGATCGCGGCGAAAATGGCTGGCATCGTTAGAGTCGTATCTCTACCGTACCTCTACCGTATCTCTTCCCCACGACTTGATAAGACTCTAGCGATGCCGTTACAGTGGAGAAACGAATGCTACGAAGAAGATAGGAAAAGTCGTGCGAAGGGTACATGACTAGTTCACGGAAAAGATACGACCCAAAAGACTGCGATACAACTCAGAAGAATCGCGTCGACGCCGTATCGATGCCGTGAGACGTGCAACCGGATTGAGGCTAGACGCGCGGTTGCCAACTTGACCGTTGCCAATTTTCCGCACGGAAGAGATACGGTCGGTCCGCACGAATGTAGGAAAAAAAGGCACCGAAAAAAAGGCAAAGGAAAAAAAGGCACCGGAAATAAGGGCACTGGGAAAAAAAGGCACAGGGAAAAAAATCATATTCCTCGGGGTAGGAAAAAATTGCATATTATGAAAATCTATCAACATGTTTAATTAGCCAACTTTATCCAGGATTTATTCCAAAATTATTTATTATTCAAGAATTATATAATTTTAATATATTTGTTTTATTTATTGTACTTCTAAATTTTGCTTTTATTACACTATATTTCGATTTAACCTAACCTGACCTATTGTGAGACCTCACTTGGACTATGCTGTTCAGTGTTGGTGTCCTTATTATAGAATGGATATTGACTCTCTGGAGGCAGTCCAACGAAGAATGACGCAAATTATCCACATTGTTATAAATGTATCATATGAGAAGAGGCTGATAACCCTTGGCTTGCATTCATTAGAAAGACGAAGATGCATAGGAGATATGATATAGGTGTTTAAGTGGATGAAAAGTATCAACCAGGGAGATATAAATAAGGTATTAAGGCTTAATAACGGCGAGATAACCCGTTCAAATGGCTTCAAATTGGATAAGTTTTGCTTTAGAAAAGATATAGGTTAGCACTGGTTTGGGAATAGAGTTGTGGAAGTTTGTGGTTAGCTCAGGAACGGGAGAATATTTCAAGTGCAAACTTTATAGTCTTATGAATGATATTGGTTGGGTGTGAATGAGATCTGCCTAGTGTGGGCCGGTCAGCCTTATGCCAAATTTCGGTTTCTTAAGTTCTAACCTAACCTAACCTAACCTAACCTATGGTGAGTACACTACCAGATATATATAATTACATTATGCAATATTGCATATTGCATCGACACCTTTTATTGATCTACTACTTCTTAATACAATATTTTGTTGTATGTGCTATTTTTTCCTAGTCCGTAATTTGTGAAAACAGATTCCGGTGCCTTTTTTTCTGTGCCATTTTTTCCGGTGCCTTTTTTTCCGAGTACCGGTCCGCACGGCAGGCTTACGCACCAGACAACGTTGATACGGGCCATACGGCTTTGATACGGACCATGACCATACGTCTTTGATACGGACCACACGATTGTGATACGGCGAGTTCGTGATGGACACCAGACTCAGACGATTTTTTACAGTTGCCGGGGGATTCCCACGAACTTTTGAACAGCTCAATATCTCGTATCGACCCCCCCCCCCCCCCCAATACGTCGCTTGGACCGTGAGAGTCACCCACGGCTGATTCCCGATATCCACGATTATGTTGCCGATTCGCCGTCTCAGGCTGAAATTTCGAGTTGGAAACTCGCCTGGAGGGGCTTTCTGTCAGTGTGCAACGACCTTAAGAACCCCCCCCCCCCCAAGACCCTCCTTCTAGATAAACCGGGGCCGGTTCCTCTTAAATTACATGCTCGCTATCGCTCTCCAAGAACAAATCAACAGCTGAATGACACGAAAAGTCCTAGTATTGACAAAGAAATGAGGCGAAAGGTCTTAAAATCGACAAACTAATGGGCTGAACGTCTTAAAATCTTAAACTAATGGGGCTAAACATGAGGGAGAAGGTGGACCAGAAAAAATACCCATCTCCCCTCACAGTATGAATATAAATTGACACTGACTTAAGTAACCTTAGTTGAGATGGCCCTGGTTGAGATTTATTGGTTGAAATGGTCTACTGGTGGTGGTGGTGTGGGGGGGGGGGGGACTTCATTATTACCCTCCACCGTTCTGTAGCATCTCTTCATCACCGCTTCAATACTCTATCACCAACATCATCGCCAGCTTCAAAGCTACAACACCATCACCATAGTCATCTCCATCTCCACTACATCACCCCTCCATCACCACCACCACCACCACAAGCTATCCCACCTGCACCACCTCACATATCCCCTCCGTCTCCATTACAAAATCTACACCACCACCACCACCACCACCAACACCACCACCACCACCACCACCACCAAATCAGCCCTCCATTGATCATCACCACAAATTTACACCACCATTACAGTAATTTCCTCCACTTTTGCCACCACCATCATCACCAAAACCTCTATCACCACCACCCAAGTCATCACCACCATCACCATCACCTCCATTACCACCAACCTCAACCGCAGTCATCACCACCACCTCTATAATCACCACCAACTTCCTACCTATAGAACCTATAGATGGGTTCGCCACTCAATCTAGTCACACCGAGGAGTGTGCCGCCCCTCGTTCTGGGTGGTAATTTGGTTCAGCAAACTGTTCGAGGGGGCAGCACGAACCCCTGCGAAGATGGGCCATCTGGCACCTTTTGGAGTTCAGCATCAAGGGCCCTCTTGAAGCTGTCTGGCGAGCCTCCCCTTATGTCTCTTACTCTCCGCGGGAGTTTGTTGAAGAGACGCGGACCTCTATGTGACAACCACGCTTCTTGCAGAGATCCCACAGCACCCCGATTTTTCATCCTGGGGATATCGCATTCCCAACCTCTTCTATCACTGAACTTCATGACTATCGGGGGGTGAATAGATTCGGAACTATACATTCAGCAATTTTCCATGTATATATTGTTAATCATTGCTTCATTCTACATTCCAGCGTGTACATCTTCAATGTTCTTAAACGCGTCCAATAATGTAGATGTTTTAGTAAACTTATATGCGAGGTGAAATTTATCTGTACACTCTCCAAGTCATTTGTTTCACCTACTTTGTATGGGGATGTTAATATATTACAGGACTCTAGCCCCTGTAAAACCAGGGATTTGAAGAGTGTTATCATTGGCAATTCACCGCACGTTCTAAATGTACGTAGAATCCAAACTGTTAGCTGTTTCGCAGCTGCAACTTTGAACTAGTTATATTCTTCGAAACTCATATTTTCAGACATTAACACCTCAAGGTCTTTCACACTGTCTTTACGTTCTATCAGGTGGTTGGATTCTGTTTTGTAGTTTGTGTTTCCTTTAACAATATTATCCTCTCCATAATGTATTAGTTGGAATTTGTCCTTGTTAAACTGCATGTTGTTTTCTCTAACCCGCTGGAACATCCCATTTATGTCTGCCTGCAGCCTGTCCCTGTCTTCCTGTGTGTTTACTATCATACTTAGTTTTGTGTCATCTGCAAAGGAAGACAGTACTGTGAGTTGTTTTCTCATCTATATCATTAATCAGAATAAGGAAGAGAAGGGGTGCTAGTACTGTTCTTTGAAGAACTGAGCTTTTGACATCCGAAGGCTCTGATATGGTTTGGTTGACTGCTACTGATTGCCTTCGGTTCACGAGAAAGTTGTGTATCCACCTTCCAATATTCCCAGTTATTCCTTTTGCTTTGAGTTTGTGTACGATTATACCATGATCACATTTATCAAAGGCCTTCGCAAAAATCGATGTAAATGACATCTACTTTTTTCCTATTTTATAGGGAATCAATAATTCTGTCGTAGTGTTCTAATAGCTGAGAGAGACACAATTTTAATGCTCTGAAACCATGTTGACCCATGTTGTGCAACTCATTTGCCTCCATAAATGTTTAGGTTTTACCTCGCAGGACTCGCTCGAAAATTGTAATGATGTGGGAAGTTAGAGCTACCGGGCGATAATTTTTGGGTAGTGCTTTACTTCTGCCTTTATGCAGAGGAGCAATTATTGTGTTTTTCTAGCTATCTGGTATTTCACCAGTGTCTAGACTTCTTCTCCACATTATAGCCAGGGGTTTTGAGAGGTTTTCCTTACATTTCTTTATTAGGAACGAATTCCATGAATCTGGGCCTGGTGCTGAGTGGGTTGGCGTGTTACTAATAGCTTCTTCTATTTCTTTCGGGTCGAACTCAATACTGTATCTAGAATCTGCAGGTTTTCTGTAGGGAGGTTTTCCATGAAATTTTGTTTTTGGTCTCTGACGACTTCTGTTTCTTCTGGTTCACTGAACACGGTTGCATACTGTAGACGTAAGAGTTCGCTAATTTCTTTGTTGTCCCCTGTGAAAGATCCATCTTCTTTACTCAGTGGGCCGATGTTTGACATAGCTTTAGATTTCTGCTTATCATATGAAAAGAAATACTTTGAGTTGTCCTGTATACCTTCAATAGCTCTGTTCTCTTCTTCCATTTGTTGTAGTTCGTAGGAAATTCTTAGTCTTTGCTCAATTTCAACAATTTCTCTCTCTATTTGGACCTTTTGTCTATCCTTTATAATTTGTTATGTTCGACGTTGTGTTAGTAACTTCCTTCCTCGGTACACCTTTCTTCTCTCCCAATCTTGTTTGTTTCTTTGTCTTGTTTGTTTTAAAGTTATGTGGTGGTTACATATTTGGATCATAGTTTCTATTATCAAGACTAGGTATTCTGTTGGTGTCAGGTTATTCATCAAAACTTCCCAGTCTATTTCCTCCATTTCCTGGTTTACCTCTTTCCACCTAATATTTTTGTTATTGAAATTAAATTTGCTAAAAGAACCTGTTTTTGGCCTCACTTCTGGGGACTTTTGGACGCTTGCTAGGTTTGTGTTTATTTCACTACTAAGCATCACCTCCCCCAACAAAACCACCAACCTCAGCCAGCCATCACCACCACCACCTCCACCTCCACCAACCCCAACCACCACAAAGCATCACCACCACCTCCGCCATCAACATCACCAACTTAATCCACCAGCAAATATCACCACCACCACCACCACCAACCTCAACCACCAGAAAACATAATCTGCACCACCACCACCACCATTATCATCACCAACCTCAACCACTGCACAACATCATCACCACCACCATCAACATCACCAACTTCAACCACCAGAAAATATCATCACCACCCCCACCCTCAACCACCACAAAACATCATCACCACCACCACCACCAACCTCAACCACCACAAAACATCACCATCACCACCACCACCAACAACAACCTCAAACCACCACAAAACATCACTACCACCATCCCCAACCTCAACCACCAAACATCACTACCACCACCACCAACCTCAAACCACCACAAAACATCGCTACCACCATCGCCAACCTCAAGCCACCACAAAACATCACTACCACCACCACCAACCTCAAACCACCACAAAACATCACTACCACCACCGCCAACCTCAAACCACCACAAAACATCACTACCACCATCACCAACTTCAAACCACCACAAAACATCACCATCACCACCACCAATCTCAAACCACCACAAAACATCACTACCACCACCACCAACCTCAAGCCACCAGAACACATCACTACCACCACCACCAATCTTAAACCACCACAAAACATCACCATCACCACCAACCTCAAACCACCACATAACATCACCATCACCATCACCAACCTCAAACCACCACAACACATCACCATCACCACCACCAACCTCAAACCACCACAAAACATCACTACCACCATCACCAAACCTCAAACCACCACAAAACATCACTACCACCATCAACCTCAAACCACCACAAAACATCACCATCACCATCAACCTCAAACCACCACAAAACATCACCATCACCAACCTCAAACCACCACACATCACCATCACCACCACAAAACATCACTACCACCACCACCAACCTCAAGCCACCACAAAACATCACTACCACCACCACCAACCTCAAACCACCACAAAACCACCATCACCACCAACAACCTCAAACCACCACAAAACATCACTACCACCACAAACTACCACAAAACATCACTACCACCACAAACAACCACAAAACATCACTACCACCACAAACAACCTCAAACCACCACAAAACATCACTACCACCACCACCAACCTCAAACCACCACAAAACATCACTACCACCACCACCAACCTCAAACCACCACAAAACATCACTACCACCACCACCAACCTCAAACCACCACAAAACATCACTACCACCACCACCAACCTCAAACCACCACAAAACATCACCATCACCACCACCACCCCACCACCACCACAGTCATCTCCTCCACTTCCGCCGTCCCACCCTGCCCTCATTCTCTTTGATAACTTTTAGGAACGAAATAAAATTGAAAAAGGAAATAGAAAACTCTCTTTTAGGCAATACAATATATAATTTATTTTAACTCGTTTGATTTGTTTTTTATCAATTATTATAATTTTGCTGAACCACATTTAACTTTCAACATCATACAAACTATTTTTATGAATCTTGATTGGTAATGTTATTCAGTAAATGTTATTAATACCTGGATTCTCAAAAAAACAAAACAAAATAGACAATTACATCTGTCTTACTTTACTAAACATATGTAAATTGAAATTGAAATCATCGACACATATTTGTTCAGGAGCAATATCTATGATATCTACTGAATGTTATAAGTCCGGACCGCCTAGTATGGACATTAAGGTCTGTGCTCTCTGTATGTATATGTAAATTTACTGTTTATGATTTTGTTTCTCCATATTACCTAATAGTAGACGTTTTATGCGGTATTTTTTGAACTTGGAAATACATCAAAATCAAGAGATAGAGTGGTATTCTTAAACAGCTCTTTCCTTTCGCAGAGCCGTTTAGGGACGATATAACTTGACAAATGACGTTACCTTGAGAAATGGGAGTGCGAATCCGCTAAATTTCTGTAAACAACACTCATTCCCACAGTATTCGTTCGATAGTAGGCGCTGCGAAAGGATATAAATGTTTAAGAATACCACTCATAGAATCCAAATCATAAGCCTTCAGTAAAGCTTAATCTCAATGTTGTTATAGTCAATATAATCCTCATCATTCCGTCTTGTGGGATATTACCATATGCTTTTTTGTTTTGGAGGGCCACCATTTGGGAAGTGAGACTGTCGCCACTCTCTCTGTGGACGAAACCTTTGTTATGCTTGTATGTATATTGTAGTTGTATAGTATTTGTTTAATTTTGTTATTGGAGATATTGCTTGTTTTTGTAATTTTCGATTAATTTCATTTAGTTTGTTCCCTAGGATGACAAAAACGCCTTCCCAGACTTACTCCAAACTAGAAAAAATGCCCTCTCAGATCCCATTCAAGATAACTTTTCGATAGGACAATGTCCCGCCAAATGCCAAATTGTTCCAAGTTACAGACTTGCTGTCGCTTGCCCAGAAAGAACAAAATCGACATTTGAATGGGGCGATAAGTCTTATTATAGCCAAACTAATGGGGTGAAACGCTTTAAAAAATGTAAGCGTATAGAGCAAAATAGGTGGGATACAAAAAAATAATTTTTCGGATCAAATAGGGTTATACGAATGTAATTCTGCATAACTACTACTCCTGCTATTTTATGTTTAATTTATTTTATTTGTGTATGTTAATGCTTTGTAAGCGTGTATTTTCTATTTAGAAAGTGAGGAAAGCCCAATTTATTAGTATTTGTATTATTAATTGTAATTCCGATACCTCAACAATCTAGGGGAGAGTTTGGGAATGCGGGGTTTTGGGTGGGGTAAAAATAGGGGTATTATGGGAATAACTCTAAAAATGTAATAAATACAATTGAAAAAACACAAAAATTTTGAAATCCGAGCCAAGTTTTGGCAAAAGTTGGCTCGGATTTGCCCAATTTTCAGTCCAAAAAGGGTAACTTTGGAAAACAAAATTGGCTCGGATTTCACCCTTTTTCAGCTCAAGAAAACCCCAAAGTGTTGACCAAACTTGGCTGGTGTTTGTCGAATTTTCAGAGTCCAAAATCACAGTAACTTCATTTTGAAAGTTGGCTGGGTTTTTTTTGTTTTTCACTGTTGAAAAACTCAGTAAGGATGTGGTTAACATTAGCCTAACCTAACCTAGTATTATGGGTGGGGGCTGCCGCCCCCACCCCCCCCCGCTAAATCCATGAAATCCGAGCCAAGTTTTGTCATTAACCTAACCAAATAACCTAACCTAGCCTAACCTAGTATTATGGGGTTAACATTAGCCTAACCTAACCTAACCTAGTTTTATGGGTGGGGGATGCCGCCCCCACACCCCCGCTAAATCCATGAAATCCGAGCCAAGTTTTGTCATTAACCTAACCAAATAACCTAACCTAGTATTTTGGGGTTAACATTAGCCTAACCTAACCTAACCTAACCTAACCTAGTATTATGGGTGGGGGCTGCCGCCTCCACACCCCCGCTAAATCCATGAAATCCGAGCCAAGTTTTGTCATTAACCTAACCAAATAACCTAACCTAACCTAACCTAGTATTATGGAGTTAACATTAGCCTAACCTAACCTAACCTAGTATTATGGGTTTTGCCCTTTTTGGACTCTGAAAATTGGCCAAAACTTGCCTCGGATTTCAAAATTTTGGGGGTTTTTCAATTGTATTTATTACATTTTTAGAGTTAGGCTACTCCCACTGTCCACAATACCCCTATTTTTACCCGACCCGAAACCCTGCATTCCCAAACTCTCCCCTAGATTGTTGAGGTATCGGAATTACAATTAATAATACAAATGCTAATAAATAGGGCTTTCCTCACTTTCTAAATAGAAAATACACACTTACAAAGCATTAACATACGTGAGTGTGTGTGTGTGGGGTGGGGGGTGGGGGGGAAAGGGGGCCTGAGGATATGTCCCTATATAATGGGCGAAATTGGCCTTTTTGACATGGAAAAGACCCTGTAATGCAAGCCCTAAGGGTCTACTTACGGTTATATATTGAAGAAAAATAGCCATACTCGAGAAATACCGCCAACAATACACCTAAATGTGAGGAAAATTAACCTGGCATGAGGCCTTCCAGGAGGTTGTGTTTGAAACTGACGTGACACTTCACAGGCGAAGTGCATTGTGGGTACAAGTTAAAATGTATTGTTACAAATCGATATCCCAAAAACTAAATGTAGAAAAATTAGAAAGTAATAAATTCAGACAGTATGTAAAACACTGGAAGAGACAATTGTAAAAGATAATAATCATTTGTTGGGAAAATATATCACTAGGTGAAGCTCGACTCTCATTGGCTAATGAACATCCGGGAACTTCTGGGAGGAGCCTAGCATGTAAACAAAGTGTTGTGGACTGGACTGAGTCGACTGGACTGGCTGGACAAAACTAGGACTTAACTCTGAATATTGTATAGGGGGGTGACAATGAAATTGACAAAATAAGAAAAGTATCCCTTATCCGCGCATCTGTAGGGTCCCTTGAGTAAGGTAAGATCAACAACAAATAATTACCTAAGACAGGAATCCCGTAATCGAGGAGTAGTAGTGGTGCAGTTAACCCTTACCTACTATACTTATCCCTTTCTTTATACCTCAATGCATTTCTACAATCTAATCAGGCTATCATTAGGCGATGTTATTCAAGTTAGGAAGGACCACTAGGAATAAAAGATAGTTAAAATGGGACTTCAGAGGCTATCAACCCTTCTGGATTATTAAGCCAGCACACTGTAGGCCAAGAATAACTTCAGGACTGGAGCCCTTTTTCGAGAACTGTAGTCCCTTGAGGACTGAAAGGAGAGATGCACTCATGTGGCAACCCTGGCCTGCGTGGTTGGCAACACTGGTTTCGATCAACAAGGTTAAGGGGGGATGGCGTATTTATTTGCTAATTTATTTATATTTATTATGTTGTTAGTTTCCTCCCTAAACCTCCATCAAACTTAAAAATCACCAGTCCAAGACCCTCCTTCAAAATAAATGTGTACATTTTCGATAGAAAAATGTCCCGGCCGAAAGCCGGTTTCTCTTAAATTACAGGTTTGCTATTGCATTGGGTGATCAAACTTATTCCTTGTCTCACCTTGTCCTGTATTGCATTGAGTGATCAAACTTATTCCTTGTCTCACCTTGTCCTGTATTGCATTGGGTGATCAACCTTATTTGTCTCACCTTGTCCTGTATTGCATTGGGTGATCAAACTTATTCCTTGTCTCACCTTGTCCTGTATTGCATTGGGTGATCAAACTTATTCCTTGTCTCACCTTGTCCTGTATTGCATTGGGTGATCAACTTATTCCTTGTCTCACCTTGTCCTGTATTGCATTGGGTGATCAAACTTATTCCTTGTCTCACCTTGTCCTGTATTGCATTGGGTGATCAAACTTATTCCTTGTCTCACCTTGTCCTGTATTGCATTGGGTGATCAAACTTATTCCTTGTCTCACCTTGTCCTGTATTGCATTGGGTGATCAAACTTATTCCTTGTCTCACCTTGTCCTGTATTGCATTGGGTGATCAAACTTATTCCTTGTCTCACCTTGTCCTGTATTGCATTGGGTTATCAAACTTATTCCTTGTCTCACCTTGTCCTGTATTGCATTGGGTGATCAAACTTATTCCTTGTCTCACCTTATCCTGTATTCCCTGTGTATAATTAGCTTTCTGCCCAGTGTTGTAAGTACCAAATCAAGTCCGCTAGATGGCAAATATATGACGAAAATCGATAGAATCATGCCACAATCTCTAGAATATCGCATTAACATGCCTTAATTCTCCAGAATATCGCTAGAATTTATGCTGCCAGATGTAAAAATTGCCTCTAGGTCGAAGTAAATACCTTTAGATCTAGCGCGAAAGTAGCTGAATTGGCAACACTACTTCTGACTGCCACACGTATTACCACAGCCAGAATGAAAGGAAGGTCGTCGTATACTGAAAGGGTTAAAGAGAAACACTGAATCACACCCCAACAAGCTTTTCGACCATGTTTTCCATTACCTCTAATAACAATAATAATAATCATAATAACACTAATAATACAAGAAAAAAGACAATAAAAATACTAATAATAATACAAACAACAATAATAATAATAATAATAAAAATAATAATAATAATAATAATAATAATAATAAGAAGAAGATGAAGAAGAGAAAAACAATACACAATAAACATCACTTGCACCCACTTTCTCTAAAGATTTCGCTCAATCGTCCTTTTCCACCCTAGATATTTCTCCACTTCTTCCATTCGTTTCTCCATAACCGTAACCTTGACAAATGCCATGACAATTAAGTCTGTCCTCCAACATGGCTTGTTCACTCACATTTTGCCCTTTCACTTATGGGGGGATGGGCGTATTATGGGGGGATGGGCGTATTATGGGGGGATGCGCGTATTTATTTGCCTTTTTGTTGATTTTTGTATACTATGTTCTTAGTTTTCTCCCTCGACTTCCATCAAGCTTAAAAAACAACAACCCCTAGACATAAGATAATTAGTTTGTACATTTTTCGGTAGACAAATTTCCTGGCCCAAGGCCGGTTCCTCATAAATATATATATAGGCTCGCTATCGCTCGCCAGGAAAAACATCGACAGCTAAATGACACGAAAGGTCCTAATATTGACAAAGACATTTGGTGAAAGGTCTTTAAATCTCCAAACTAATGGAACAAACGTCTTAAAATATGAAAACTGGGGCTAAACGTGAGGGAGAAGGCGGGGCAAGAAAAATAGTCCATCTCCCCTTAACATAGTTGCCAGTCAAAACAGCCACACTCATAAATGGCCACAACCAGAACCACAACAACCTAAATAACTACTAATCACCTAACTTGGCCAAACCAAACCAAACCGAACCTAATCAAACCGAACCAAACCAAACCGAACCTAACAAAACCGAACCAAGCCGAACTTAACCAAACCGAACCAAACCAAACCGAACCTAACCAAACCGAACCTAACCAAACCCAACCTAGCCACACCGAACCTAACCAAACCGAACCTAGCCAAATCGAACCTAACCAAACCGAACCTAACCAAACCGAACCTAACCAAACCGAACCTAACCAAACCGAACCGAACCAAACCAAACCGAACCTAACCAAACCGAACCTAACCAAACCGAACCTAACCAAACCGAACCGAACCAAACCAAACCGAACCTAACCAAACCGAACCTAACCAAACCGAACCTAGCCAAACCGAATCAAACCTTGCATATTCTATCTAGACCTAATCTAAAAAAAATATATATAGTATAACTAAATATGTCTTACTAAACCAAACCAACCCTTGCATAGCCCAACCTAACATATTCTATCTAGGGCGGCTCTAGGCCTATCCTAAATAAACCAAATCTAGTATAACTATAACAAATACCTTACCAAACCAAACCCAACCTTGCATAGCTAAACCTAATATTATTCTATCTAGACCTAACCTAAATAGACAAAATCTAGTACAACTAAGCATATCTTAATCTACCTTAACCTAACTTAATATAAGAGTTTTGGTGTGTGGCCGTTTTGGCTTTGGCCGATTTGGTGCTTGGCCGTTTTGGTGTTTGGTTTTGGCCATTTAGGTTTTGGCCGTTTTGGTTTTGGCCGTCTTGGTGTTTGGCTGTTTTAGTTTTGGCCGTTTAGGTTTTGGCCTTCTTGGTGTTTGGCCGTTTAGGTGTTTGGCCGTTTTGGTTTTGGCCGTTTAGGTGTTTGCTGTGTTGGTTTTGGCTGTTTAAGTGTTTGGCCGTGTTGGTTATGACCGTTTAGGTGTTTGGCTGTTTAGGTGTTCAGGCGTTTTGGTTTTGGCCGTGTTGGTTTTGGCCGTTTAGGTGTTTGGTCGTTTTGGTTTTAGCCATTTAGGTGTTTGGCTGTTTTTGTTTTGGCCGTTTAGGTGTTTGGCCATTTAGGTGTTTGGTCGTTCTGGTTTTGGCCGTTTAGGTCTTTGGCCGTTTAGGTGTTTGGCCGTGTTGGTTTTGGCCGTTTAGGTGTTTGGCCATTTTGGTTTTGGCCGTTTTGGTGTTTGGTTGTTTAGGTGTTTGGCCTTTTTGGGTTTGGCTGTTTAAGTGTTTGGCCGTTTTGATTTTGGCCGTTTAGGTGTTTGGCCGTTTTGGTTTTGGTCGTCTTGGTGTTTGGCCGTTTTGGTTTTGGGCTGTTTTGGGATTTTGGCCGTTTAGGTGTATGGCCGTTTTGGTTTTGGTTCGTTCTGATTGTGGCCGTTTAGGTGTTTGGCCGTGTTGACCTGCCTCCCTCGGCATCACTTATCCATTATATTCCTCCCCCTCTCTCCTTTTTCACCCTCGCCATAGAATTAATCACCATCCCCAGATTTTCTTGCCTCCTACACTTCAAAAGCAAACCCCTTCTAACCTTTTTCCTGTCTTATTCCTGCATCTTTCGAACAGTATATTTTATGTATTTTTTTTCCATCAATGTTTTGTAACCAACTACTTTCAGCATCAATCAAAGTTTGAGGGAGGTCTAGGGAGGAAACTTGAAAAATAATATATAAATTAAAACAAATAATCGACCAAAAAGTACCCCCCCCCCCCCCCCCTCCCTTAATCTACACCACTTTTCTCCATCCCCCCACCCCCCCTCCCTACCTCTCCTACCCTTTACCACCCCTCTGTATCTCTCCTCCATCAAATCCTCTCCACCTTCAATTTTCTTATCTTCCCAGTTTCTCCATCTCTCCTCCAACAAATCCTTCATATCACCCTCGCATAATACTTTTTCTCTCTTGGCCCTTCCATTCCCCACCCCCCTAAAAGCTGCATCACCCTTCCTCTCTCTTCTCCGTTTCTCCTTCCCTACTCCACTTCTCTCCACCAAATCCTCTCCACCATCCTCTTCTTTAGTCTCCTCCACTACCCTTCTCCATTCTGCTTCTCCATCTCTTACCACCCAATCCCGCTCACCCTCCCCTTGCTCGTCCCTACCTCCACCACTATCCTCACCATCACTATCCTCTCCACCCCTCTCTCCACCAATATCCTCTCCACCCCTCCTTCTACCACTATCCTCTCCACCACTATCCTCTCCACCCCTCCCTCTACCACCCTCCTCTCTACCCTTCCCTCCACCAATATCCTCTCCACCCCTCCCTCCACCACTTGCCCCACCTCTCCCGCATTTCTTCTCACATGACACACACACAAACATTCTGGTTGGCTTTCCCTTTCATCGCTAATCTTTATTTTAGGATCCGTGTGTGTGTGTGTGTGTGTGTGTGTGTGTGTGTGTGTGTGTGTGTGTGTGTGTGTGTGTGTGTGTTATATTAAGAAGAGATTTCCACTTGAGGATATTTTTTTCTGGACCACCTTTCTCCTTCATGTAAGCCCCATCGTTTCTTAGATTTTAAGACGTTCGCCCCATCAAGTTTGCGATTTTAAGAACTTTCGCCCCATTTCTGTTAATTTTAAGACCTTTTGTGCCATTTAGGTGTCGTTTTTTTCCTGGCGAGCGATAGCGAGCCTGCAATTTAAGAGGAATCGGCCTTCGGCCGGGACATTTTTCTACCGAAAAATGTACAAATTTATCTTGAAAGAGGGTCTAGGGGGTGTAATCTTCAGCTTGATGGAGGTCTAGGGAACAAACTAAAAACCTCCCCTTAAATGACTGTTTTTGTTGTTTGTGTGTGTGTGTATGTGCATGTGTGTGTATATATGTGTGCTGTTGAGAATTTATGTGTGTGTTATTGACTGACTGTGTGTATTTAGGTAAGATGAGGATTTGTGTGGACATGGGTGTATGTGTGTGGGAGAGAGAGAGAGAGAGAGAGTTTGTGTGTTATTGACTAAGAGGGGTCAATGTGTGTGCTTGCGTGTGCTTGAGAGGGAGTAAGTAAATGTTAGCATAACGGGTGTGTATGAACGTGCATGTTTGTGTGTGTATGTGTGTGTGTGTGTGGATGTGTGTGTGTATTTGGTCTTGTCAGCAATAAACTTTTGTCTATGTGAGTGAAGGAGACAAATGACAAACCTTCCTGTAACAAAGTGTCTCCCCCAAAGTAGAAAGAGTGACAGAGAGTCTTATTCAAGGTACGTTAGAGGCATAGTGCCTGGACTCACGGAGCTTGAAGCAGTTTGAGTCATAGGATGATGGAAAGACAGATTGAGGGAGAGAGTTCCAAAGCTTACTTGTTGAGAAAAAAATAATAATAGGAAAATCGGTTTACTCAATATTTAGAGAGTTGAACGGGATTGGGATGGTAATATGTTGAAAGGCGAGTGCTCCCCACAAAAAATGTACTTGTAAAGAACATTTCTGCCCATGAAAATCAATACATCTGATTATAATATTGTTTCTTAAATATATATATACTATATATATATGTCAATGCAGTGTTCTAATTGTTTGTTCTATTATTTTCTACAGGTACGTGATCCTACCCCCTTGCACCAAAGACTGTGAGTAATATAAAGCACAATACATTAGATATACTACCTGCTCGTTATTGAATCTCTCTCTCTCTCTCTGTCTCTGTCTCTCTCTCTCTCTCTCTCTCTCTCTCTTGGGCGTCTTCTCAACGATGCGGTGAAGGATTTTCGGAGAAGAAATCGACTCAGCACAGGACAACCAGGAAGGAGGACCGAAGACAGCGAGGACGGCAACCTACAAAGGAATTAAATACTAATCGGTCAAGAACCGCGAATTTGGATAAAGCTCCACCAACACGACCCAAATTCAAAACCGCCAGGGATAACGACCGAGGACCGAGGACAGCCATGAATGTAAATGTAGATCCGACCAGAACCAAAAATTCGATGAAAGAACGTTCTGTGAGTTCTAAAACCGCAACTTTAAAGGTTTTCTATGCAAACGCTCGTAGCATACGCAATAAATTTTCAGATTTAGAGGAACTAGTGTTTACAGAAAATTATGATATGATTGGCATAACAGAATCTTGGCTCAATACAGAAGATAGAGACTTTTTAGCAGAGTATTCACTTCCCGGTTATGTAATGTTTGAGAACAGCCGAATAAATAAAAATGGAGGTGGCGTTTTATTTTATATCAAAGAAAGTCTTAACCCGACCCTCGTGTCAAAACCTCAAATTGTGAACGTCGACACATCTTTTGTGCTAATAAAGAATAATAAAGGTACAAAAATAATACTTGCGTTAATATACAGACCTCCAGCTCAATCAGTGCAAACTGGCCGAGAAATTTACGAACAAATTGCAGATGTAAGTAACTCACAAGATACCGTAATTTTTGGCGACTTTAATTTACCTGTGACCAAGTGGGGCGATACTCTTACTTCACACTCCGGACATGACTTGTATACTAACTTGCAAGAGAGTTCGCTTTATCAATTTGTTCGAACGCCGACCCGTGGTAATAACGTTCTTGACATTGTACTTGCAACAAAAGAAGAATTGATAGAGAATTTGAATGTTGGTGATGAATTCAGTAACAGCGACCATCGTACGATAACTTTCACTTTAAAGTTTACTAGTAACGAACCAAATAGTAGCATCGAAAAAGTCCCTAATTTCAAGAAAGCAAACTTCCATAAACTTAGAGCTATGTTTAAAGAAACTGACTGGAGCTTTTTAATTAACAATAACGACATAAATACATCTTGGAAGTTATTCGAAACCACTTACCTAAAAGCAGTGCAAGACTGCATACCATCGAAAATACGGCGTCCAGGCCATAATAATAAGCCCAAATGGTGGAATAAAGATATTTCAAACTGTCTGCTTGCTAAAAAATTTGCTAATGATAGATTAAAATCCTCACAAAATGACGAAGAACGGGTGAAATTTGTAGAGCTACGACGCAAAGCCAAAAAGTAATTAAGCAAAGTAAAAAGACCTTAGAGTTACATATTGCGAATCAAAGTAAAACAAACCCGAAAGAATTCTATAGTTATATCAGAAAGAAAAAAGTAGTTACTTCAACTGTTGGACCGTTAGTCGATGAAATGGAGAATACACCAAAGACGAAGTACAAATGAGTAATGCCCTCAATACCTTCTTTGCATCAGTTTTTACAACAGAAGACCTCAGTGATATCCCTACACCATCGCCGATTCAGATTGATAATTCAGATGTTCTAAGCAATATCACCTTTACAGAGAGAGAAGTATTGAATTGTTTAGATAAACTCAAGGTATATAAAACGCCAGGACCTGATACAATTTCGCCTAGAGTTCTGAAGGAAGCTAAGAATGAGCTCTCCAAACCACTGACATTACTATTCAATAAAGCCTTGCAGTCTGGAACTATGCCTGATCAGTGGAAGCTAGCCAACGTAACACCGATATTCAAAAAAGGCAACAAATCCCTACCCAGTAACTATCGTCCAATTAGCTTAACCTCAGTTGTATGTAATAAGCTAGAAACGGTCATACGAGACAGACTCGTAAATCACTTAGAGGAAAATAACATACATAAAGATACTCAACACGGCTTTCGTAAAAAACTTTCCTGTTTAACAAACCTCTTAGACTTCTTCCACGATATCCTCAACCTCTACGATGAGAGTAAAGCTGTAGATATTATATACCTTGATTTTCAAAAGGCCTTTGACAAAGTTCCCCACAAACGTTTACTGCTAAAACTAAAAGCGCATGGAATACAAGACGGTGTGTTGAAATGGATAGAAAATTGGCTCAGCAACAGAAAGCAAAGAGTAGTCATAAACGGTAAGGCATCTAAATGGACCAATGTAAGTAGCGGGGTACCCCAGGGATCGGTACTAGGACCAATTATCTTTCTAATTTACATCAACGACATAGATGAGGGTCTCACATGCACAATCTCAAAATTTGCTGACGATACAAAAATTGCAAATAGCGTACTCTCAAAAGAACAAGTTGACGATATGCAACACAATCTAGATAAATTGTCATGTTGGGCCCAAATTTGGCAAATGAGTTTCAATGCGGATAAATGTAAAGTACTACATGTCGGATACCTAAATGAGAAAGCAAACTATTCGATGAATGGCACTCAGCTTAAGAATGTAAACAGAGAAACCGATCTGGGAGTAACAATATCCAGTAACCTAAAACCGAGTCAACAATGTTCAGAAGTTGTTAAGAAGGCAAACAAAATAATTGGCTTTATAGGCAGGTCATTTGAGCATAAATCCAAAGAAGTTATCCTAACCCTTTACAATTCCTTAGTCCGCCCTCTTCTGGAATACTGCGTTCAATCCTGGTGCCCTTATTACCAAAAAGATATGAACAAGCTAGAACGAGTTCAACGTAGAGTTACCAAAATGATACCTAGCCTAAAGAACAAACCATACGAAGAGCGTCTTAGAGAATTAAATCTATTTCCTTTAACCCAGCGCAGATTAAGGGGTGACTTAATTCAAGTGTTCAAAATCATCAAAGGCATCGACAATATGAACTGTAGTAAGTACTTCACTATCGACCACTCTAATTACACGCGGGGAAACGGTTGCAAAATTATTGGTAAATCTTTTAACTCGCACGAATCTAAGAATTTCTTCTTCAATCGAGTTGTCAACTTGTGGAATGGGCTTCCCCGAAACGTTATAGACTGCATCACCGTTGATTCATTTAAACTCCGCCAAGACAAATATCTCTCATCAAACCCGCGACTGACTGCGTTTGTAAATGAATAACTTTATTGTATCCCCTCCTCAGTTACTAACCCATCTGTCCTCTACTAACTTCCTAATCCTGCCACGGACATTAGTTCCAGGGCAGTAATTCCCTTTCCAATATTCCCTTACCCACTCTAAACCACTGTTTGGACACTTGATCCTCAGTGTTTTGTAGGACAAGCAACCTAGAAGGGTCACTAGATCTGTTGTTGCTTGATTTCCTTTGTACTCTCTCTCTCTCTCTCTCTGTCTCTTTCTCTCTCTCTCTCTCTCTCTCTCTCTCTCTCTGTCTCTGTCTCTCTCTCTCTCTCTGTCTCTCTCTCTCTCTCTCTCTCTCTCTCTACGTGCAATGACAGAGGTTGCAGGCAATCCATTGCTGGATTTCTTTAACCTTAGCTATCGCAACAGTGTCATCCCTCCTGACTGGAAAAGAGCTGTCATAATTCCTGTACCCAAGGCTGGTTCTGTTACAGCCATGAGACCTATATCACTTCTTTCTTGTTATTGCAAGACAATTGAAAGGATTGTCCTTAATAGGCTACTGCACAAAATAGAGTCACAATTGAGCCCGCATTTGAATGGCTACATCAAAGGCAGAAGTACAATGTCCTGTATCACATCATATCTCTCTAACCATAGGTGTAACTTTACTGTATTTTTAGATTTAAAGGGTGCATTTGATGTAGCAAACAGGGATGTAATACTTTGCGAGTTGGCGAAAATGGGTGTAAAAGGTAAACTATTGGGCTGGATCAAGGAATACCTCAGCAATAGAAGTGCATATGTCGTCTTTCAAGGTAAAAAGTCTGAAGTACGTAAGCTTGAGCTGGGTACACCACAGGGGGGAGTATTAAGTCCAATACTATTCAACATATTAATGCACATTATTGTTAGACTCAAATTTCCCAGAGGAGTGATCTGTGAAAGCTATGCTGATGATATTTTGATCCAGGCCGATAGTCACAGGGACATGCAACGTGCCCTAGACTTGGTAGGAGAAGCTTGTGACCAATTAGGCCTGGTAATATCAACAAACAAAACAAAAGCCATAACAAAAGGTTGGAATCGTAACAAGCCTCTACATCTTCATGGTAATGTACTGGAGAGGGTAGACTATTATAAATATCTGGGAGTGTATGTTGGGGGACTACAGGGTAATAATGCTGAATTTAATCATGTAATGACCACCTGTAAAAGACGACTAAGGCCCCTTAAAGTAATGTCATGGAAAGGCTTGGGTGCCTCCATCACTATCCTCAGGACCATGTACATTGCCTATATTAGATCAGTAATTGACTACCATGCACCTGCTCTCTCCTGTCTACCTGCTAATCAGATCGAAAAACTTGACAAACTGCAAAATGAGGCCATGAGACTTATTTTTGGATGTCCGAGAAATGTCAGGGTAAAAAATCTTAGATATGAGTTAAATCTATCGTCCATCACTGATAGAATAAAAGAAACAAATATGATAATAGGCATACGAACACTGAGAGACGACAGAGAAACACGACCTAAGACTGCACTAATGGAGCTACTTAGAATAGATGACTTAAAAGGCAGGGACTGGCCACATGTAACTGCTGCTGACATTCTTGACTACCAGCTTACAGACTACTATATCGGTGACTGGCAACTGACTGACCCAACACCCCCCCCCAGCTTACAGACTACCATCCAGATGACCGGCAATTGAGTGTCCCCCTTCCGCCCTGGGAAGAGGCCACTATTGAGATTATAGTGACACAACTCGACACAAAAAAGTCTGAGATCCCGTCCTACGCTCTGAAGACAACTTTATGTCACTAATAGAAGATATGACAGATGAGAACACTGATCAGGTATACTGTGACGGCTCACTTAACACCGTAACTGGGAGGGCAGGAGCTGCCATCACTATTATGAGTGGTGGCAACTTTGCTCAGGAAGACGATGAACTATCCAGGCTACAGGACTGGGCCTCCTCCACTCAAACTGAGATGGTGGCAATAGCGATGGGAATTGGGAGTATCTTTCGAAGGGGAAAGAATATTCTTATCCTATCTGACAGCAGGGCGGCCTTGGAAGCTATCTCTAGCCCCCAACCCACCTATCCTTTCCTTGTACAAGATATCAGACGGGGGATAAAATGTGTAGGGGAGAAGGGGCTAGGGGTCAAATTTGCCTGGATTCCTTCACATGTAGGCATCCCCGGCAATGAAAGGGCAGATAAGCTTGCCAAGGAGGCCTCAGAGAAAGAAGAACCTGATCATATTCTTGAACTGTCATTGAAACAAATGAGAACTATAATTAAAAAGACACAAGAAGAAAGAGTGGATGAAGACAGAGCTAGACATCATAATACCAGCCGATCTATAAACTACTACAATAAAGTAGCATTTACGACCAAATACACCTATGGTAAACGTACAACGAGTAGGGGGGTAGACTCAGTACATGCAAGAATAAGGCTTGGCTATTGTTATCCATGGCAGCTGAATTGGCAGGTAGAAGAAGAGCACAGGCAATGTAGGGTTTGCAGAGCTCCCAACAAACACTCTCTCGAGCACTATATCTTGGAATGCCCAATGATTAGGGAATACAGGAATAATCAGTTAACCACAATTGAGGATCAAGCAATATACATGCTAAAGAATAAAGTAATCAATAACATACTAAAAAAACACAAGAACTTTGCCCCCCCACAATAATATGTACTGTAAACATGAACCATGAACCTTATAAGTATGCATCCCTTGCCCTCCACACATCTCTTCTTTCTTACAAGGTCACACTTAAACCCTTTGTAACGCCCTCTACACGATTTCATATTTTCATTGATCATGTCACACTTATAATATCAGTCAGTATTTCTTTACTTATCACTGCTATTCTCATTTAATTGATTGACAATGTACAGTATATACATATCCCTCTGAGCCTCTAACACAGCTTTTATTTAAATAATCTGTTAAGTGCCAATTCATATCCTTTTGCAAGCCAATATACATGACCCTTGCATATGTAAGCAACATAATTGTTCTCAATATTCTTTGCTAATGGTTTGATCTACAATTAAGTACCTTCGGATATGCGGCATATCCATCCCGGAGGACTACTAGTATCTTCCTTCTGAATATTGTTTTGCTACTAAACTTAATTGAATCTTGATCTTTGCACGTATACAGTTTCCTTCCCTACTTATTGATATGTTGTGTCAGGTACGATGAAGCGATACTGCCGATATCTGTAGACTTGCGTTGAAATTCAAACTTTCCCTTTTCAAAAAATTGTTTTTTTTTTTTTTTTTTGGTACTACCATATTTATCTTCAGTACTATCGCTGGCCTTAAACAACTTATTTATATGTATGTCCCACCCTCCCCAACACATACACACACACACACACACCTCCCCTCTCACACTTTCCTCCTCCCTGGAGTACCTTACCTCCTCCTCCTCCCCCCCCCCCCTAATCCTCCTCCTCTCCCACCCATTCCTCTACCTCCTACAAAACCCCTAACCATACTGCTGTATTGTCCTCAATATTCTCGGCTAATGGCTTGATGTACAAGTAACCTCCGGATATGCGGCACTGTCCCTCCCGGAGGACCACTTGCACCTTCCCTCCGAATATTATTTTATGGAAATAAAATAATTTGAATTGAATCTGAATCTGTGTGGCTGTGTGTTTTGGGTGCTGGGGCAATGCCTTCTCTATACATAATTATAGAGAAGGCATTGGCTGGGGTCTGGTGACTGGGTCACGACGGGTAGGGTCCCTCTAGGATGTTTAAGAAGGCAATACACACACACACACTCCCCTCTCACACTTTCCTCCTCCCTGGAGTACCTTACCTCCTCCTCCTCCTCCCCCCCCCCTACTCCTCCTCTCCCATTCCTCTACCTCCTACAACCCCCTCCCTCTCTCCCATAACCACACACCCTACTAAATATTATATTACTATCGGCATGTAAACTTCTCCACTGGTCATATTGCGCTAACTACTTCCTCAATAACCATTATTGTAATAAGAATTTGAACCATGTAACTCATCTTTGTAAAATATTTGTATTACTATAATTCCATTATAACTTCGGTAGTTGGTAATATTAGTCACATTATGTACGTGACTCTTGTATTCAGCTAACTATGACCTCAATAACCGTTGATGTAATGAAGAATGTGAAGTGTCCCTCATATGATTGTAATATATTTGTGGTACTATTATTGCATAATAATTAATGTAGTTCGAAATATTAGTCACATCTTGTATGTAATAATTGTATTCAGCTACCTATGATCTCAATAACCATTGATGTAAGAAAACATGAATAGCCTCCTCATATGATTGCACTAGTTTTGTAGTGCTATTATTTACCTGTCAATTAATAATTCAGTCACTTTTTTTTTTTTTTTTCATGAGCACGTATATACAGCATATGTGGCAATCAAATGAGGAAACTATAATAACACCAGACGACGATACTGTTGTTACAGTAGAATAATGGCTCTTTGAGCAGTATGTATTGCCTTACCAGTGGTTGTCCCCTTATTATTATTATTATTTTATTATTATTATTGAAATACCACAGGAACGAAAATTCCTGAGAGCGAAACTTCCACCCCCAACGAGATCCCTCTCTTTCTACCACCTCCCTCCACATGTTACACGTCTCGTTAATCACAGTCTTCTAATATACAAATCACATTTCCTTACCCCCTGACATTCTTGAAATACCCACTAAGTATATTCAATTAGATACCAACCATGCAGACTATAATACGTTCGTTGTGTATGGGTACGAGGCGATCTCAAGACACCTTAGCTCCCAGTGCACAACGAACCGGATCATGATTATGTCCGCCTGTATTAAATTATGTATTATGTTGATTTATACCATTGCCTATTTTTGTAATAATTGTATTCAGCTAACTATGATCTCAATAATCATTGATGTAATGAAAATATGAATAGCCTCCTCATACGATTGCACTAGTTCTGTAGTGCTATTATTTACAACCTGTCAATTAATAATTCAGTCACTACAAGCTTGCTTGCTTTTTTTTTTTTTTTTTTTTTTTTTTTTTTTTTTTTATATACAGACCATGTGACAATTAAATGAGGAAACTATAATAACACATCTGAATAATGCCAACCTGACTTATAAACACAAATATGAATGTAACCAGACGACGATGCTGTTGTTTCAGTGGAATAATGGCTCTTTGAGCAGTATGTATCGCCTTACTAGTGGTTGTCCCCTCACAGGATGGGGGGCGCTGCTCAAAAAACTCGCCCCTCGGGGCAAAATCAAATCAATCTCTCTCTCTCTCTCTCTCTCTCTGTCTCTCTCTCTCTCTCTCTCTCTCTCTCTCTCTCTCTCTCTCTCACACACACTATACAGCATATCAAGAACCGTTTCTGTCAGTCTTATTGAAGTCATAATGAACACTACAGGACTAGGTAGAACAATGAAACATACTTCAGAAAGTAATAATATCTCGTAATGTAAACTATAATATATAGGTAATGAAATATTGGGCTCACATAGTTAAGCAATTAGTGCTTGGGCTTGTGTATGTATTAAGCTACTGTAGTTTATTTATTATTATTTTGTTTAAGTTACTCTATGGTTAAGAAATTGAGGACATTATCAATATGTTAATTGAATGTGTGATTATAGAATAATGCAATAGCAATCTTCCAGTTGAGATGCAACCCTCATAATTATTGCGTACTTCGATTATTTCAAAACTTCCAGACGATTACACAAAAGTCGTACATATTTGTTTAGGCTGAGACTTACGGGGGGATGGACGTATTATTTGTTCATATACTGTATGTATATACAGTATATAAAATATTTGTTTTATTTCCTCCTTAGATCTCCATCACGCTATATAAAACACCCACCTAAGACCCTCATTCAGGATAAATGTGTACATTTGTCGATAGAAAAATGTCCCGGCCGAAGGCCAGTTCCACTTAAATTACAGGCTCGCTATCGCTCGACAGGAAAAAATCGACGCCTAAATGACAACAAAAGTCTTAATATTGACAAATAAATGGGGCAGAAGGTCTTCAAATCGCCAAACTAATGGGGCTAAGCATGAGGAAGAAGGGGGACCAGAAAAACGACCCATCTACCCTCAACAATTATTTCAGAAAGTTCCTGTTACGTGTTCAGTAATATATAATACGTACCTGTATTTACAAAATGGCTAATCTGTTCACTGATATAATATACACATGCAAACAAAATATCATGATTAATCCAAATCAATCTAAATGCAATAACATAACAAAAGGCATTTAATAACTGTTTGCCAGTCAAATTTGCATAACATTGTAATCCAATAACGTTTATTCCAACACGGTTTAGGTGATACAATCGACACAAATGAAACACACACACACACACACACACACACACACACACACACACACACACACACACACAGCCCGTAGCCTAGTAGGTAGAGCTCTCGTCTCACACACGAGGGGTCGGGGGTTCAATCCCCGGCCGGGCGGAGACAAATTGGGCTTGTCTCCTTTCATGTGTTAGCCTCAGTTCACCTAGCTGTAAATAGGTACCTGGAATAAGTGGACGACGTTGTGACGTCTCATCTGGGGTTGGCAAAAATGGTACAAGGCGAGATGGGTATCATATGGTTCACCTAAGCTGATGGCTACCTAAGCCTTCGGGCGAGACGGTACCGTCTATAGTGAAAATGGTACCATACAGATCCACCCTAAGCCTTCGTTTCCGATGTCGCCAATTGGCTAAATACAGACTACACACACATCCCCAGCCATTCCAACAGTACATAAAACACTTAACATGCATTTCACGCAATACATTCCCAGTTAAGGAGGCGCGATAATAATGAGCTTAGCTCGCATTGCGTGGATTCCCCTTGACGAACAAGTAACTGAGTAACTGAGTAACACACACAGACAAGCACAAATATATACACAACTCTAATAACCAATAAACCAACATTCTTAAAATTAATAAGTTCGTTATGTAGCGTGAATTATATATACCACTTTATGTTAGCACTTGAGGTATTAATTTTCTGGATGTTAAGCTGATAATCACACACATATATAACTACACATGCACACACACACGCTCTCTCTCTCTCTCTCTCTCTCTCTCTCTCTCTCTCTCTCTCTCTCTCTCTCTCTCTCACACACACCATTGTACCAAAATATTATTACATCTTCAATATCGACGACTCTGGCAGCTTGTCAGATCAGAACCCCAGTCTCCGATAATCCATAAATCAACTGTTGGTTGATCACCTGCGAGATTTGGATTATATTTCAAGCTTTAAGGGGAGATGGGACATTTTTTCTGACCGCCTTCTCCCTCGCGATTAGTTTTGAGATATTAAGGCGTTCGGCCCATTAGTTTTACGATTTTACCACCTTTTGCCCCATTTCGTTGTCAATTTTTAGACCTTTCGTGCCATTTACGTGTCTATTTCTTCCTGACGAGCGATAGCGAGCCTGTAATTTTTAGAGGAACAGGTAGACAAATTTCCCGGTCGAAGGCCGGTTCTTCTAAAATGACAGGCTCACTGTAGTTCACCAGGGAAAAAATCAACACCTAAATAGCACGAAAGGTCTTTATATTGACAAGGAAATGGGGCGGAAGGTCCTAAAATCGACAAACTAATGGTGTAAATATTTTAATATCTGAAAACTAAAACGGCTAAACATGAGGGAGGAGGGGATGTAGAAAAACGACCCCTCTGCCCTTAATGGGTATTAAAATTTACACCCCAAAATAGGGATTCCAAAGCCTCCCAAAAATCCTTACCCTCCTCTTAACCCCTTCACCGCCATTACGTAATTCTCATCATATTCTGGTTACCATTAGACGATTTTCTTCAATGTATGGTCTACCACTACGACTCATATGGGTAAATACGATCTCAATAAACCCTCTTAATAACATAGGTACTTCTTAAGCTGCAAAAAATCGTCTAATTTCAGCCAAAAATCCCCCAAATCCCAAAAATCATTTCCATCCTCTAAAGCCGGTGTCACACGATCAGTATTTCCGTCAATTTTCGATGAGCAGGTTTTTTCTTATAATGTTTTGAGGATTTTTCACCTTAAAATCGGAAATTAGACTATAGGTAGATTATGTTAGGTAACTGATTTCTGATATAATTTGCCTTGTGAAGCTGTCAGACTACAATTGCTCGTAAAAATTGCCGGAAAAAGAGCTCGTGTGACAGTGCCTTTAGTAGATCAGAAGCTCCCGCCTCCAATAATGCCCGGGCGTCCTCATCCGCTTTCCAATTTCGATCGTGTAGCGCGGCGAGCTGAATTAATGGAGGATGGGCGTATTTATTTGCTCATTTATGTATTTTTTCATTATTATATTAATTTCCTCCTTAGACCTCCATCAAACTAAAAATAGCATCCATTATATACCCCTTCTAGATTAATTTGCACATTTTTCGGTAGAAAATTGTCCCAGCCGATGGTTGGTTCTTCCAAATTTACAGGTTCACTATCGTTCGCCAGGAAAACAAATCGACACCTAAATAGCACGAGAGGTATTATTGACAACGAAATAGGTCGAAAAGTCTTAAAATAGCCAAACTAATGGACCGAACGTCTAAACAAATATGCAAACTAATGGGGATAAACATAAGGGTGAAGGTGGTCCATCAAATGCGACTACCTCCCCCTTAATCCGGCGATGAAGGCAACTGGACGTGAAACTATCGTTTGCAACCTACCTTCGACTAGGCGTACGGTCAAAATCTATAGTTTAACTATTGTTTAATTAATTTCACAACAACACCAAACACCTCCAATGAAATTAATGAAAGCATATATGTGATCCACCAGGATTGAAACCCGGGTTATCACACACAGATTTTTAGACACCTTAATCATTACACCACCAAGACGGTTTCGCTGACAAACAATGATGATACAATGTGTTGGAACTAGAGAGAGGGATCATTAATGGGTCATGTGCGTATTTATTTCCTCATATATATATATATATATATATATATACCGTATATACAGTATATATATATATATATATATATATATATATATATATATATATATACCGTATATATATATATATATAGAGAGAGAGAGAGAGAGAGAGAGTGTATATATATATTTTGTTTGTCTTTTTTGTCTTTTTTCCACCCTCCATTAAACTCAAAACAAACTTCCATTAGATCCCCCTTTTAGATTAACTTGTACATTTATCGGTAGAAAAATTTCCCGGCCAAAGGCCGGTTCCTCCAAAATCACAGGCTCACTATTGTTCGCCAGGTAAAACCATTGTCAACTAAATAGCAGGAAAAATCTTAATATTGACAAAGAAATGGGGCGAAAGGTCTTACAATCTACAAACTAATGGGGCAAGCCTCTTAAAATGTCCAAACTAATGGGGCTAAACACGAGGGCGAAGGGGGCCAGAAAAACCAGCCCATCCCTCCTTAACTTGTCACTTTTACAATGTGAACGCATAATAATAATAATAAGCTTAGGCAATTAGGGCTATTAAGGGGAGATGGGTCGTTTTTCTGGTCCCCCTTCTTCCTCATGTTTAGACCCATTTGTTTTCAGATTTTCTGACGTTCGGCCCATTAGTTTGGCGTATTTAAGACCTTTCGCCCCATTTATTTGTCAATATTAATTAAGACCTTTCGTACTACTTCGTTCAATACGGCGATAGTGAATGCCCCCGCCGTTATCTTCTATCCTCTATCTCCGCTTATGTAAGGAGAGCCCTCACGCACTGCTCTACCTGGGCCGACACCCACCAGGAACTAGATAGACTATCCCAAGTTTTAGTGAATAACGGATACTCCAACTCCGACATCTCCAGCACCATCAACCACCATCTTGAAAAATGGTACACCCAAAGCCCTCCCAACATTGACCCCCCCAATGAAATTAAGATCTTCTACCGCAATTTTATGTCCTCTGAACACAAAAATGACGAGGCCGTCTTAAAAGAAATAATCTCCAAGCATGAACACCCAACCAACCCGGAAAACAAAATCAAATTAAAATGTTATTACAAATTCCCAAAGACCTCCAACCTCGTTCTCCGTTCTCCGCAACAAACCAGTTTCCATATCAAGATAAAGAGCCCGATGACCGACGATCACGTCATTTACCAACGTACCTGTAATTATGAGGACTGTGGACTATATTGGCATGACGCAGACTCGTCTTTCACGTCGGTTAACTCTTCACCTTCAGGCTGGAGCCATCAAAGACCACTATCTCACCCCTAACCAACCCCACCTCACACGCAACGAGTTAGAGAAACACACCACCATGCTCGATAAAGAAAGTGACCCAAGGAGATTACCTATACTCGAAGCATTATATATCCAAGCCTTACATCCTAACATCAGCAACCAAACTCTGGACCTTCAGATCCTTCCTTCTGCCAAAAGGCACTATTCTACAGGACCTAACGCCCCCCCTCGCCCCCCGGTGCCCTTGACGCAGCCCCCCGTGCTACCTCCTTCAGCTTCGTCTTCTGCCGGCGCCACACGTACTACGCAACCTAGGCCACGCCCCTCGACACGCAGCCAATCAGCTTTGACCCCGCCAAAGGCATGTGATAAAGAGTCGCTGGAACTCCTGTTTCATTTGCTTGGCCTCTCTTACTGATTTTCTTTGTGCCTCATTTACACTGAGAGCAATCCAGCTAGCTCTCACAAACACCTCCTCCTCCTATCCACTTCAATACACTAAACATGCACACCACACTTCATTCCTCCACACCAAAATTAAAAAAAAAAAAATTATGAATTGTAGCCCAGCCTCGGAGTCCCCAGGGGGGGGGACCATAAATGCCCCCTCACCCGACCGACCATCCCCTGACGACCCCACACAATTACCTGGACCTTGGCCTGTTACTCTTTCTATTAATTTCTGCAACATTCGCGGACTTTCCTCTAACTTTCACTCTGTTGAGCACCATCTCTCCTCCTACAAACCTGATCTTCTCTTCCTCACCGAAACTCAGGTGTCTGTAGCAACTTCCAGCAACCCCTTCTCTGTATCCTCCTACTTTCTCTATCCTAGTTTCAAAGCCAAAGGCGGATGTTGTGGATATGTGCACAACAAACTCACTTGCTCTCGTGTTCCCGATTTCGACTCCTCTGAATTCTCAATTTATGGCTCAAACTTTCCTGTCATTCTCTTACTAAATATTTCTGTGCTGTCTATCTTTCCCCTAACTCTACCAACTTTCCAAAATTCTTTGACTATCTAAACTCTACAGTGGAACACATTCTATCCATTTCTCCTTTCTCAGAAATCTCCATCTTAGGAGATTTCAACGTTCACCACCACCATTGGCTCTCCTCTCACACTACTGATCCACCTGGTGAACAAGCCTACGTCTTTTCTATCCTAAATGACCTAGAGCAGTTAGTTCAGCAACCCCCCCGTATCCAGGATCGCATCGGAGATCGGCCCAACATTCTTGACTTGTTTCTAACTTCTAACCCTTCTTCTTATACTGTCGATCTTTTCTCTCCTCTGGGCTCCTCCGACCATAAACTTATCTCTGTCACCTGTCCTATCTCTCCAGTACAGCCACCCGATCCTCCTAGCTGGCGGCGCTTGTGGCACTTTGGCGCTGCCGACTGGGAGGCTCTTCGGCAGTACTTCTTTGATTTCCCATGGAATGATTTCTGCTTCCATGGCCGAGGACCCTCGGAGAGTGCTGAACGCATTACCGAGGTAATCCTATCGGGCATGGAAGCATACATTCCATTCTCTTTCTCTCAGACTAATGCTAAAAAATCTTGGTTTACTCACGCCTGTTCTACTGCTATCCGCAATAAGGAGGAAGCATTCAAACGGTACCGACGCCTTAAAACTCAAGACTCTCATTCTTCATATGTTTCTGCCCGGAATCAAGCCAAATCTGTTCTTCGACTTGCCAAACACTCTTTCATCAATAATAAATACACTGATCTATCCAAATCTAGCTCGTCCCAAGCTTTCTGGCATCTAGCCAAAAACCTCTCCAACAATTTCTCTTCCTCGTCTTTTCCTCCCCTTTCCCACTCTGATGGCACAACCATCACTTCTTCCTCTGACAAAGCTAAACTCTTCGCTCAAACTTTTGCTAGAAACTCCACCTTGGATGATTCCGGTGCTATTCCTCCCTCTCCGCCCTCCTCTCTCTTACTTATGCCTAATATCCTAATCTCTTCTAAAGATGTACTTTCTACCCTCTCTGGGCTTAACACTAATAAGGCGTACGGTCCGGACGGTGTTCCTCCTGTTGTTCTCAAAAACTGTGCTTCCGTGTTGACTCCCTGCCTAGGCAAACTCTTTCGTCTCTGTCTATCCTCTAACGTCTTCCCTTCATGCTGGAAGTTTGCTCACATTCAACCTGTCCCAAAGAAGGGTGACCGCTCTCAACCCTCCAACTATCGTCCAATTGCTCTTATCTCTTGTCTTTCTAAAGTTTTTGAAACTATTCTTGCTTCCAAATTTCTTAAGCATTTCTCTTCTCATAATCTGCTCTCAGATCGCCAGTATGGCTTCATTAAGGGTCGCTCTACTGGTGATCTTCTTTCATATCTTACTAACTCTTGGTCATCCTCCTTTCGGGACTTCGGTGAGACTTTTTCTATTGCATTAGATATATCGAAAGCCTTCGATAGAGTCTGGCATAAATCTTTAATTTCTAAACTACCCTCCTTCGGTTTCTATCCCTCCATCTGTGCCTTTGTCTCTAATTTCCTTTCCGGCCGTTCCTTAGCCGCGGTTGTGGACGGCCATTGTTCACTTCCTCACCCTATAAACTCCGGTGTTCCTCAGGGCTCTGTCCTATCTCCTATTCTCTTTCTAATTTTTATAAATGATCTCCTTAACTGTACCTTAATTCCCATCCATTCATACGCAGACGACTCAACCTTACACTACTCCATTAGTTTTTCAGAACGCCCCAGCCAGCAATCCCTCAACGACAAATGTAATGAAGCCATAGAACTCTTAAATTCTGATCTAAATACTATTTCCAATTGGGGCAGAGAAAACATTGTTAACTTTAATGCTTCCAAAACCCAATTTCTCCATCTATCTACCCGTCAGGATCTCCCAGCGGACTATCCCTTATTCTTCAACAATACAAAAATCAACCCTTCATCTTCTCTCAATATTCTTGGTGTCTCTTTTTCTTCTGCTCTCATTTGGAAGGACCATATCACCAGTCTTGCTAAGGCAGCCTCCCAGAAGCTGGGTGTGCTCAACCGCCTTAGGGGGTTATTTTCCCCTGCACAGCTTCTTGCTCTGTACAGGGGCATAATGCGCCCTTGTATTGAGTATTGTTCACATGTGTGGGGAGGTTCCTCTCACACCGCTCTCCTAGACAAAGTTGAAAGGAAGGCCTTTCGTATCATTAACTCCCGTCCACTCACCAACTCTCTGCAATCTCTCTCTCTCCGCCGCAATGTTGCATCTCTCTCGCTATTCTATCGCTACTATAATAATCAGTGTTCCTCAGAGCTATCCCAGTGCATACCACCTCCTTTATGTAGGGCACGTGGTACCCGTCTTGCAACTCAATCCCACCCCTACTCTGTGCAACTCTCCAACCCAAGAGTGAAACGTTATTCTCAAACTTTCTTCTACTCAACAGCTGAGCTCTGGAACTCTCTCCCAGAATCAGTCTTTCCCTCTTCCTATGACTTAAATTGCTTCAAACTCCGTGTGTCAAGGCATTTTGGCTCGAACGTCCCTTGATTTTGGCCCTGTCACTCTTTCAACTATGGGGGAGGCACTCGCTATAGGCAGTTATGCCTTTTGCCTCCCTCAATCACATAGAAAAAAAAAAAAAAAAAAAAAAACCCGACCACCACCTTCCCGCATCCAGTGTGCCTGCGTGAAGCGGTTCTCTCTTTTGCACTCCTAGAATACCCCTCCACCAATAGCAGACTTTTGCCCCCTGATTTTCGCCTCCTCTGATCCTCTATATATACCCTTCCTGTTTACCTTTTATATCATTCTATCCATACTTGATAATGCTGGTTGTCCAGTGAAACGCGTCGTATATCCTGTATCATCATGTACATTTATGTAACCCTGTACCACCATGAATTTTGCTCATCTCATTCATCTACTTCCTGCCACCCAGCGAAAACTAATCAGAGACCTGGAAAGTTTGAATAATAAAATTTCCAACGCAGAAATTGCCATTTCTTTCAACCTCGTATGTATTAAAGAAAATTTATTACCTGGCTTTACTAACATATATTATATATTATATATATATATATATATATATATATATATATAATATATATATCTATAATATCTATATATATATATATATACAGTATATATATATATATATATATATATATATATATATATACTTTTTTTAAATTCCTTGGGTGTTATTGGTGCACTGCATTTATAAAATGTAAAATATATAATATATAAATGTAAAACATATAAAATGTGTGTTATCATTTGGACTGTTCGCACCGACTACTGTTAGATGTTTTAGTTTGCAAGTGTTAGTAATATTAATAGTACAGTAAAGCATACTAAACACATTTAATAATTCATATATATATATATAATAGTTTGTCTATCGTATACATGATTGCACTAAATATATCGACAGACATTGATTTCACTGCGTTTAAGGGAGGCCCACCTCGTTTGTTTTATCTCTCTCTCCCTCTCTCTCTCTGGGTTGTATCCATTCGGCCCCATTCAGCCTACTGTTTTAAGACGTTTACCCTCATCTAGGTGTCGATTTTTTTCCTGGCGAGCGGTAGCGAGCCATCATATTATATTATATTTTTTTTGACAGCAGGCTATATTTGTAATTTTTTGATAGAAGAATTTCTCCGGCGAAGCCGGATTTCGTCATACAATGCTGGTTCGCTATCGCTTGCCAGAAAGAAATCGACACCAGGATGGGGATATACGTCTTAAAACAGTAGACTGAATGGGGCCGAATGGATACAATCCAGAGAAAGAGACAAAAGGAGAGAAAATGCAGGTGCCCTTCTTAAAAGTAAGTGAATATACAGACAATGGAAACTGAAATAGTAACTATATCTTCAAGTGGCTTTATAGAGTGAACATAATAATACTTGCCAAAGTAAATACTCACTGCCGATTATTCAAGTGGGAGACAGATTAACATTGTATAGACTTGGACCACCCTAGGGGTTTAAGGGGATAGGGTATTTAGTTTGGTCGGTTTATTTATGTATACATATATATTATTTTGCTTTGTTTTCTCACTAGACATCCATCAAGCTTAAATCCCCCCCCCCCACCCCCCCCAGACCCCTCCTCAAGATAAATTTGTACATTTTTTGGTAGAACAATGTGTTGGCCTAAAATTAGAGGCTCGCTATCGCTCTCCAGGATAAATTCGAAACCTAAATGGCACGAAAGGTACTGATATTGGCAAAGAAATGGGGTGAAGGTCTTAGAATCGCCAAACTAATAGGTCGAACGTCTGAACATCTCTAAACCAATGGGGCTAAACATGAGGGAGAAGGGGGCAAGAAAAAACAGCCCATCCTCCCTTAAGTCTAGGCTCCTAAATGATGAAGACAAACTCTTACCCATATAAATACCGTACTTGCTTGAATTACACTTATAGGACACAATTATATGAATATGTATTTGATTGCTAAAAACATACACACACAACCAACGCAGCCATAAACATCTACAGACACACGCACACACATACCGTACACTCGCAAGCAAATTATGCACCCCCGTCCCATACACACACCTGCACAAACACCACCCTATCCCATACACACCCTTGCACAAACACATCCACCAACTCACCACACACCTGCACAAACACCCCTCTCCTTCCCCCAACACAATCACTCACACTAACACATACACACACACACACACACACACACACACACACGGAGGTAGTCAATAGAAGGTAACAGACTGCCGAAGGTCCTATTAGTCCGTTGCTTACACAGAGTACAACTACGGTGGTGCGCATTAAGGGGGGAGGGGCGTATTTATTTCCTCATTTTTATATATTGTTATAATTTTTATATTTACATCCCTAGAGCTCCATCAAACTTAAAAAAAAACACCCCCTAAGACCCTCCTTCAAGAAAAATTATTTGCTTTGCTGAGGTAGTTGAATTAATGAAGACATATAAACATGAATTTGGGGTTACAAAGTGTGTCAATTATTCGTTATAGTTATTAAAACAAAGATTGACACACACTCACACACACGCACAAACACACACATAAACACCCACCCACACACACAGACACACACATACACAGATAAACACGTAGAGCCAACGCTTCCATGTATCAATATGGGACTCGGGCACCTTGAATAACAGTGTCTATATCTTCCACACACACACACACACACACACACACACAGACACACACACACACACACACATGCTAGCAGGTTTGTGCATACATGCAACATTCCCATTGTGATATGAGACAGGAATCTTTGCCAACATGCTCTCTCTCTCTCTCTCTCTCAAAAGCTTTTGAAAAGTGCCTCATTGCACACTAATGTCAAAAGTGAGTGCATTAGGTATCAATATAGAAGTCACAAATTGGATAGAAAGCTGGCTAACAGTTAGACAGCAAGGCGTAGTAATCAATGGCGTTTCTTGAGAGTGGACCCCAGTCACTTCTGAAGTAACACAGGGATCTATCCTCGGC